>JBBMOC010000011.1:6581155-6846489 GCA_037975185.1 Centropyge bicolor | reverse complement strand
GCAGGGTAGTAACAGTAGCTAACTAACTTAATAACTAACTAACTGCAGCATATGCCTTTATTATAAAATCCACTTGAGGTTTCGGCTGTTCAGTGTGCTATGGCTCAATCTCTGTCTCATTTAAACTGACTCAAAGCACCACCTGCTGTTGTGCAGGGTGAACTACTCAGGACATATGTGACAACCAAGCGGCATTCTCCGGTGCTGAAAAATGAAGTCAACACAGATGTGCAAAAAAGCTGCAGTTCTTCAAATCAACACTAGGGGCAGGCTCCAAAAGGGAGTCAATTACATTTGAGACCCAAGTTAAAATGACTTTACGGCAGAAGAAAACATGTTTACTGCCTGGTACAAAAAATGGCTGTAGTCTGTTTAGCTGATTTTCTACTTCACAACAACTGTACGGGGGATGAATTTTTTACAATCTATGGTGACCGCATCCAGAGCACAAATCACAGCAGAAAGATCATGCTAAAGGTCATAATATATATTTTTTTGTCCTAATAAAACACGTTTGTTTCTGAAGCATGATGTATTAGAATTATGTCGTGTTTTGTATTTGCGAAACAAAATGCATTCGTTCGTTGGTGGTGTTTAGTAACTGCAAACCACACTGTGTTTATTTGTTTGTTAGAGCATTTTTTAAAACATGTTTTGTTTGTTAAGTTTTAGCTGGGAATTAGCTCCACACAGCTCAGTCCACCTTTCTCTGCAACGGGTCACCAAAGTCATGATTAGCTGTGTCAGTTAATTACCTCCAAGTTCCGTGTTTAGCTCTTGTTTTTGAGAAAGTCCTATTTTCCCTCCGACTTCCAAGCTCTCATCTAATAATGATGCCACCGAGTGAACAGCCCTCAGGCCACATTGAGAGTTTGCTGGCATTTGCTTGCAGTCTACGAACTTACCAAATTTGTTTTTGAGTCTTCTGCCTGTGACAGATGTTATCGTGCTCCTCTGTTGTGTAGCCCATCTTGTCCATTTCCCAACATGCCTGTCAACCTGCCGTAGAGGATTCAGATTGGATTAAAGAGAGGGGCATGAAAGAGAAAGAAGAAACCAGCCAGAGACTACAGGCGGCGGCAGCAGCTACAGTGTAATGTTAGAACTGGCTGTGCACACACTTACACACATGCACACATTGTCATCTCTATTCTCACTTCTGTCGGGGGAGAGAGTCTGTCTTCTCTCTGCAGCAGGCTTCTCCTTCTCATCGCTGACTCTCCCTCTCCCTCTCTCTCTCTCTCTCTCTCCTGCTTTGTTCATGCTGTGTTTGCCTGTGCTCTCCGTCTGAAGCAGCGCCACACTGGAGCACTAATGAGCAGGCTGAGAGTAACCCAACGCAGATCTCCCATCAGCTGAGGAGCAGCGGCAACTCTGACGGCATCTGAGGCAACGAGGGACAGGACTGATCTGCAGTCAGCAGGGAGGCAGCTGTAAAAAGCAAATGACAGCCCTGGGAAAGGCGTAGGAGAGGTCGTGAGGTGGCTTCATCTGCAAATTAGCAGTCAGTTGAGAGAGTGAGAGGAGAGGAACAGTCGACCCTCTCCACGCTCGGAGGCTGACCCTCAGTGCACTTTCTCTCTCTGTAGACGAAGGACCCCGGCCCCTCTCCTCGGTGGAATTCAGCCATGGAGGAGATGCTCACCTGCAGACGCAGCCCTTTCTCCCAGGTGTTCGGGCGTCAGGGTCAGCTCATGCAAGCCAGTGAGTGTTAACAGCCGCCTGAAGTCTGCAAAATATCAAAGTTTCGTTGACCTTGTTTGATTAAGTTTAACTCGATTGCATGCAGCGTTTTAATAACGAGTGCACCCACTGTTCTTTTGTGTTTGATGCTGAACAGAGACGCAGCGTGGCCGTCACAGTCTTTTAAAGTAGACTGTTGTGATAATGACACAGAGATTTAAATCCGGCAATACTGATATGCAAAATAAGGGCGTTAAGGCAGGCAACAGTTGAAGATGTGTGTCCCAGTTTCACCAAAGAAAAACAGAGAGAAATAACATCACTTTGGTTTTAAAACAGCTTATTCGTGCAATTAATCATTCACTCCTCTCAATATTTTAATCATGTTATCGTTTGTGCTAATAAGTGCTAATAATATATATTTTTCTTGTCTTTTCTCTGTTGTGAAATCACTGTGAAAAACACTGCTTGTATTTCATATCACTTCATGCAGCATGGCTCTGTCAAATGTTCAGGGTTTATATTTTTGATATTGAATCAGTTCTGGTCCGATGCGGTTTGACACGGCAATGTGTTAATGTTGATAGACTGTTCTGCTCCTTTCATGCACAAGAGAGATGTCAGGTGTGAATATGTGTGCAATGTGTGTGTGTGTGTGTGTGTGTGTGTGTGTGTGTGTGTGTGTGTGTGTGTGTGTGGGTGCATTAGAGTGGAGCTCACCTTTCAAGTATGAGTACAAATCTTTGATCTGTCTAACATGCCACAGGTCTAAAAAGGGGGAAAAATAAAAACTCAATAAATTATCAACAGTCCAAAACTATAATTGAAATTCACACAACAGAAATGAAATACAAGCTTTTGTGAAGTTTAGAATGTTTGATTTTTGTCCACCTGATTGACAGAATGATAGAATGCAGCATTGTAAACTGAGCCTCTTTTAATTTCTAATTCACATGAAGTTAAACAAGTGCATCTTCTGCATTAAATGCTGCACCACACATATTATTTTCTGTAGATTTCATCTCTGCAATATGTCTGAGGCTGCTGAGTGAATTAGCAATGAAAAATAGATGATGTTTGCTTATAATTATGCTTATGTGCTTTATGCGATTTTTTTTTTTTTATCAATATTTGAAGGATGTTTTCTGCAGTATAGGTGGAGAACACCCACATTCAAACTGTATGAGGCCACATACTGCAATATTTGTATATGTGACTTGTGAGTATATATGCTTGAGCTTTGAGGCTCTGTGAGTTTTTTTTTTTTTTTTTTTCAAACCTCACAGCATGACAAAATCCACCTCGGGGTTCTGTTGCAAAGGTGTCACATAATTTCTGAAACAGAAAATGGCACCCTTTGGCCATGGCTGACCTGATGGGAAGCTTAGTGATTTGTGATTTTTCACAGGTTCGCTGCAGATTTAGATAACTGTATATACATGCTTATAACTGCTGGGCATGTTCCTTCACTGTGCTACAGAAATAGATTTTTTTTTCTTGCACTCAATTGCCATAGAGGCCAGAGCTTGAGCTTATTTTCTTGCACTCAGTTGAGCTATAACTTGATTCCATTTCATTATTCATCAGTAAATAATGCTTTGCTTATAGGCTGCTGATTTACAACTGGAAAACAAATGTTCAATCTCTTCCATTGTACAACAGAAACTTTTCTGAATGGCCTCTTTCGCAGAACTGCTCCCTTGTGATTTGTTCAGCTTGCAGGTTAATGGTTGCTGTGTGTTTGTTTGTTGGAGCTGTAATCACAATGGCTTAGATTGGTTAGGTTCTCTGATTTGAGCGACTGAAATGATTACTCACTCCACATCCAGGCGGGGTGGAGAACGCAGCAGGCAATGTGACGCTGCGGAAAATCAACGGAAAAGACGTGACTGGTTAAATGTTTGCGGGCACGTCAAGCTTTCTTTGTACAATTTGTTTTTGGGCTTTCACGTACTGAAAATACACTCACTCTGAATATTCAGTATTTGTCACACATTTATTTTACATATGGCCTAGGGGTGTTATTGTTTTCCTTCACTGCTGCTTTCCCTCCCATCTAAACCAAACTTCAAGACAACTTGAAGTCAAACGGTGGAGCTCACACTCACAATGCCTCGACTTATCGGCCAAAGCGTAGGTGAGAGCGCCCGGATGAATTAAACCTGAATGCCACTCTCTGTGGTTGTGCAAAAAGGATATTATCATTGCATGTGTTGTGATGAATTACAGTCAGTCTTGTGCTCCCCAAGTTATCTATGCTCTTTGAAGCTTGTGCTGCATGTCTGTGATTTCGGATGTGCCAGAGAGGCGAAGGGAAGGGAAGGGGAGATGGAAGGAGCGAGGAGGGAGGGGAGGCGACGGGGGCAAGAAAGTGAGCAAGCTGCAAATTGTGTGAATAAGAGATGGGTGTTTTTTTTCTTCTATTTTTAGCAACAACCTTACATACTGTTACACAGCTGCTGGAAGACTAATCCACAGTAGCGCTGGCTGGCAATATCTGAACAGTAATTATAGGGGGGATTTTTTGTTATCTTTGGCTGTCACCCATCATTGGATCAGAAGTCCCTCAGCTATATGCAAAGGCCTGCCTGAATTGCAGAGAGAAAATCCATTACATGAGTGTTGCATATGCCCAAAGACTTGAATATTAACAACCTTCTGGTGGTACCCTGGCAGAATAAACACTTGACAGAATTTTTTTTTTTCCTCATGAATCACATTCACGTGGCAGTGCCAGGTGCATAATCCTGCTACAATTCTCTTACTCCCCACTGGAGGTGTGATTTGTTCTGTGTTCAGTGTTGTGATGCGTTGTCAGAAATCCCCGAGCAGCCCATGCTCCCGTTTGTCGAAGGAGCGTGACAACTTTGTTCCCTCGTCTTTTCAAACAGTCAAAATGTTCGGAGAAAGTTTGTCTCTTACGTGTGCGACTTCTCAAGGTTAGTCCGTTCAAGGTAGAGCATCATTTCTATCAATCATCCGCCGCCTATAATTGTGCCATCAAATACACTTTTTGTTCCTGTGATGGGAATAAAAAGATCTCATTCCTCTTGAGGATCAAACACAATTCCCAACACAGTGATGTCTGTTTAAAAAATCCAATAACGAAGAGTTTACTGCTCAATAGCGGAACATCGTTTGAAGACGTACCCTGCAGGCTGTTGATAGGATTGTGGATCAATAGCATCACTTCACCAGGACCTCAATTTGAACAAAAGCTTCCTGTTTTCTAATGTCTGCTATTGTCTCTTGGCCCAAATTCCAGACACAAAGCCGCTGTCCGTCTGAAAATAATTCGGCATGTAAAATGATTAATGTCCAACACTAATTTAGATGATTCTCTCTTTCCTCTTTTGTGCATTTCTTAACGTTGAAAGGGGGATTTTGTTGTGTTTAAAGCTGAAATGACACACTTAAAATTGCTTTCTATAGTTTTTCCACTACTATGTGTTAAAATGCATAATGCGTATTATTTAAACCCACGTATAGAACAGAGCATCTGACAAATGAGATAACAAAATTTAAAGCAAGGAGTTCTGGTTATGAAACAGCCTCAGTGTAATACTGATGTCTCTATATGACCTACATAAGCAAACAAGACCATCAGCGAGAAGATTCTATTTCCATTTCTATCTATTGTTATTCTTAATGCCTGTCACCGGGTGTGAATCCCCGGGAAAATCTGATTTATGACACACGGACCAGAAAAGCCTATGTTTACATTTTCCCCAGCAAAGTTTCATAGTGAGTCGTACCTGAGATTTTTCTTTAGCGATTTTTATGTTTGATGTTATATATTGTGGTTATGGTTGATAGTGAGCCAGGATTGGCAAAGAGAAAATGAATTGACCCAAAGACAAAATTAGGAAAAGGCACATTAGCCTCACTACCAAGCTAGTGCTGTTGACCTATTATTATGAAGACATAGCATTGCAGGGGCATGTTGATAACGTTGGCTTTCTCAACAACTTACTATAACAGAGCAACTGAATTTGTTGTTGTAGGCACACATGTAACCTTGATGCATGAAAGGTACTAAAATAAAGTTTGTTTTCTCATCAACATATTACAGTTATTAATCTTCCATACCCACACATAGATATATTTCCTCATTGCTATGCATCCTGCAAATGCACCACTACCCAGATCAAGATCTTCACATCAAGGCGCGATGAAATGGAAGTTCTTTGTATAGTTGCTTTAAAAGTGGTTATATGTATAATGATGTTAAGGATCTGACAGCGCTGATAGAAGATTGTTGATAATTTAATGCCACTGAAGTCGTGGCTGTGTTTCCAATAAAATCCCAGTGAGATTACAGCTTTCAGAGACAATGGAGACACTGCAGCAGAGTGTATATTGTCAGTTTAACAGTCAAAGTTGGAGGCTGTTTCCTTTCTTACGTATCACTTTACCCTTGAATATCCCCTTAATACTTCAATAAACCGCTGGTAAATCCCCGCTCAGGAGAGGCGGACGTGATCTGAAGTTTTAATACGTGACCACTGCAGGTGTAGAACATATTTTGGTCTTCTTTGAAGTGATTAATTCCTCTCCTTCTTCCACTTGTGTTATGGCTGCGGCACACTCACAGATTCCTCACACCTCCTTACCCGGTGGGCTTTCCTGCAGTAAGAGATTAGCTTCATGCTCCTGGTGTTGCTAATCATGTAGAAGGAGTCACGTTGCAAGAGGTTTGCCGGTACAGTCCGTGTGTGCACTCAGCAAGGAAACAAATCTTTTTTTTTATGGCAATCTTTTTTTTTGTGAGTTATGGATTTGGGCTGCTTTCGAGATTCTCATCGATTTATTTTGATTTATTTTGACTGCTCTTGATTGCACGCCGTCGATCAGTGAAAGCGAGATGCCACACAAACTGTGACTGACAAGATCTGTGCATTGATACTATCACTCACGCCCCATCTGCTGTCTTTTTGATGTGCATTAAAATAAATTCATGCAACTTCACCGAAAAAAAGAAGCCACGGGAGATACATAAGCGCTCAGCTGGATTTAAAATTTTCTCACACACTCTCAGTCAGGGAGAGAAAAAAGTTTCACCGCGCTAGAAAATAATTCAGGTACTGACACAATCGTGACTCCAGGTTAATATGAAGAGCATGCTGTGCAGCACTTTGGGGGCCTTTTGGGGTTAACACACTTTGCTGCTGGTTTTTGATAAGCTGTGTTTTTAGTTCTATGGGAACAATTATCATGCATGTAATAGATTTTTTTCTAACTTAATTTACTTTCACCTTACTTACTTGACTTTGCACAGACTGTTTGGATATTCTCAAGGAATATTGCATCATTACTCATTTCTATGTTCCACACAGAAAATATATGTCTTTATTAATATTTAACCTCTATAAACTGCAGCATATATAATGTTTCATTTTCTGCTCACAAACATACAGCAAGTTAGTGAGGATAACTCAGATAATGTTATTGCGAGTGTAATGTAGTTTTAGCAGGCATTTGTCTTGGGAACTCATTTTCACCAAAGTGGATTTCTGCTCTTGGAGACGTCTGGATTAAAAGTAAATGCATGACTCTTAACATAAATAAATAAAAATAAATCAGAGGTCTATCTCACAGGAAAAGAAAGACTATAATTATGTAACATGTCCAGATGTACTTTATGTCTAGACATGTTATTGACAAGTCAATCACAGATGAGTGCAGGTCATCCATCTGCACCAGTGGGTCTACTTTTCCTCACATGAGTTACAAAGCATGCTATTTCGTTCTGCAAACCTAAATCCCAGCAGGGCATCAGGATCACATGTGAGTATAAAGCTTGTGCACCCAGCCACACATGCAGAAGGCTGACATGAGCAAAGTATTTTTCGAAATGGCACGTGTGGAGATGATGTGTGCTTGAAACTCCTCAAATGGTTCTTTCAGTGGCAGCAAAACACATTGTGTCAAGTTGTTCTGGGAATCATTTCTAAAGCAGACACCCTCCAAGTTTATTATTCAAAACTCCTCATAGAGGAAAACTGCTGCCAAGGCAGTCATTCGAGTTGAAGCAGCGGACCATGGGACACCTGGCACACTGAAAAATTTACAATGCCACCCCCTCCTATCCGTTCCTGTGCTTCAAATTGGACATCTCCAACTTCCATTAACCTTCAGATGAATGAGCACGCTGCCAGAGGAGCCTGATTGAAAGCAGAGTTGGGGTCAGCAGGCTCAGTCTCTGCATCTCCTCTGTCTCATTCTACCTGCCCTCTCGTCTATCCTCCGCTGAACCACCTCTCTAATATAACCTTCGTGTGCTGGCACATCCTGTCGCACATGGCAGTCATTCTGAAAACAGATTCTGTGTGTTTAAAATTGTTGTGATGTAATTCCTCACCAGAGCATTCAAGACACGTAGGACTGGTAATCCAGGTAAAAACACTTCAGCTCATGATTTTATCTGCAGTGATACGAAAACTGTATAAACATGTTTGATACTGTAACGATGTGGTACTGCAGTAAGTCCTATGCTTCACTCAGATGTTATATTTCATTTTCGTACCACTGAAACATTCTCTGCTTGCTGTTTCACTCAATACCGTCAGCTTTGATGTGTGCATACATTATTTAACAGCAAAGGCATGAATACACCATATTTGCTTCATCCGGAGCTGTTTGAATTTGGGAGGTTACTGCTGATGAGTGAGCAATTTTTAATGAAACATTTGGCATCATTATTGCTGATTTTTAGGTCAATCATCATTGGCACAAGTAACCAAGTCATGTGTTATTCATTATATAAAGGTTATCTGCATGTCAACAAAGGAAAGGAGTGCAGTACATGTACAATACAAAACAAAAATAAGACCTGGCACCTTTTTATGTCTTGAGATTGTCCAAGAATATTGTCAGAGACAAAAAGTGTAAATTTCATGTTACATACTTTTCTTTGTTTAGAGGCATGACTTGTGCTCTGTTTCCTGTGGATTATCCCAAATAACAGACATATTGTCTCTTGAAAGAGATGTTACTGTTTAATTTTGAAAGTAAAAGTGTTGTGAGCAAAACATATAATTCATTCACCTCCTCTGTAATACGATGGCAGTAATTTCAGGGATGGATACATCAAAATAAATAAAACCAAAACTATGTACACTGTTACTGTTTTTGTTCCTCCATTTAATTATTTTATTTTTTGTAGTTTGAGTGAAACTATAATACAAACTTCAGACATCCTGCATTTACACCCGCTGCCTCACGGTGGCACTGCTACGCATGCGGATTAATGAGTTTTTTCCCCCAAAGACAGACTTCAGTTAGTTGAAATAGGCTGTAAATTTGACACATTCATTGTTGAAAAAAAAACAGCAAGTGAGGAAATAGACAACTACAAAATCAACAGAGTGGAGGATGGCGAAAGCAGAGATTTTGAAGGCAACAAAACAGCGAGATTTTGATGCTAGCTGACGTTAGCCAACCTGCTAACAACAGGAGTCGGCCGACCAGCATCAAGCTGACGGTTTAAACAAATAAAAACAAAGAAGAGTCTGGACTTTATGGGAGTTAATCTGCTCAGTGGCCTGAAGAGAGAGGAAAGAGCCAAGAGCAAACACCTGCCTTCAGGTAAGAGCTTGTTCTGCTACCAATGCTAATTGCTTTAATTGAACAGTTTGTGCAGCTCAGGGATTAGTGTTTTGCAAATTGATCAGTAGATTGAGTCCTAATACAGAGTGATACATGGAGAATACAGCATCTTTCTTGTGATTTTTCTGTCAGACACATGTACAGGTGTGCAGACAGCCTTTGATGCTCTCTTGCACCTGATTTCATCTTACTGATGAAATCCCGGATTGTTGCCTTCAGGTGCTTAAGAGCTTTGCCTATTTTTGCTCTAGATGTCAGATATTTTTAGTGACTTTCAAAAAGGTTTTTTTGGGGGGTTAGTGGATCTTCACTGTGTGAAGTCTGTGGTCCTCATACCTCACCTCTTACATCCAGCTCTGAGCGATGGACCCTGCAGAGATGAAGGGACTTTGGAGAAGCTGGAGTCCTCTACATGTGGGTTAACCATTCACTGTCTATAGGTGTGTGTGAGAGCAAACTTTTCACAAGTTTAAACTGCAAGAATAGTGAGTGATTTCCTTCTATTGCATGATGAAGCAAGGATAAATTATGGATGTGTTAACAGGCAATCTGATTTATTCTATTGTTATTTTTTCAGGTAAGGATTAAAGAGATTTAATAGGGCTACATCTTGTTAAGAAATGAATCATAGTTTTAAGTAAGATTATGAATCTGGACAGCTACTTTGAATTAGACTGATATAAAACACGGTGATTTTTGTCATGAAGAGCTGAGTGTGTGTTCTCTGTAAGACTTCATCTGTTTCATAAATGAAATTTAAGCTTTGATTTGGCAATCATCCTCTTGTCCATTTTTCCAGGATCATTTAAAATTTTGGCTTTTGAGTAACAGTGTGACATTTTCTGTATTGCACATGGTTATTCAGTTCTTCAAGTGACTGAATGTGTTATTGCTGCAGTGGACTCCTGAGTTACATTTTCCAGCTGGTAGAAATGGCACTCACATTGCCGCATACTGTAACTATAAGCTGCTTTGATTGCTCACAGGGGCATAGCACAAAATTTTGGAGCCTGTATATAGCATTTACTATGTACCTCTCCTCAAGTCCAGGGCCATCTATTCTAGTTCAGGTGGTTTTCTTAAGTCTGAGGCTCCGGACTCAGACAAAGCTTGAAAAAAGGCGCCCTATATTCCTGGATACCTGTGCGATAATGATTATGTTATTTGATCCCACAGACACTCAACAGTTGAGCCGAGATAGCTTAATATTGCTGTTTGACATAACTTCAGACTGCACCAAATACTTCAAGGGAAAAAAGTCTGTCTGAAGGCATTTATGAGTTTCTGACTCTGGGTGGGAGAACATTACAATTCTCTGAACTCTGAACTATCTCTTGCACATTTAAACTCTTCTACTTGATCTCCTTTTGATAACTAATGTAATGCTTTTTCACTTCCACTCACTGAGCCTCCCCTGAAACTTTTTGGAGCCCCCTGGTGACCTAGTATCTTTGTGGTCCTCCTCATTTTTATACTCAGTCCCCCTTTTTTCCCCCAGTCCGACCCCACTGATTGCACAGGTGCCCACAACAGAATCCAACATAAACAGAGCGCTTAAACTCACTGCAGCGTAGTGACTAGTTTTTTTGTTGTCTTAACTGTCCAGCTGGTGGACGAGCTACCAGTAGGCTCTCAGCGGTTCTGTGATTATCATATCAGCTCGCAGTGATGCGCAGCAGCACCACAGGAACCAGCCGCAGGCTTGCCAGGCTGGATGGTCGCCAGTAGCCAGACAACCAGCAGCCTCGACTGCTACCTCTTTTCCTCATACTTGGACTGTGACGCATAAAGCACAGCTAGATTCCTGTTTGTCTTTGTGGAATTATGCACTCTGTGACCTCAGTTTCTGTGTATCCACAAACAAATGTTATGGATGCTTGTGTAATTATATAATTGTAGTTGTAATATACAGTGTTTCAACTAATTATTTCACAGGTGTAACTAATAACATAGAAAGCGTAAATGGACCAGATATTAGTTGTTTTAATTCAACCTGTGCTGTCCCTCTTATAACATGGCACAATGAAAGGATCTATTCTTGTTCTTTCAGATTGCCGTCCCTTGACAGCAGATGTGTTATAATTAAGGAAATAGAATCTATAGTTCTGCTTCTGAAGTAAAAAATTAATTTCTGCTCTCAGTGATGGCAAAATGTTCCACATTTGTCAGACTGCCACAGCTTTTCCAGAATGTACAAGAGACTCTGAAGGCACAGAGCGCACTGGGGAGTGTTACATCACATTTTTCCCATCTCGCTTACAATAGAATTATTGGATTCAGATTAAAACTTGACAAAGTGTCGGTTTAACTCTGTTTGAGGGATCATGGGGAGTCATGTCATGTTTTAGGACAAAAAAATTCCTCTTCTGGCTCATCTGCAGGCAACTGTAATCCTCACTAATCACTGGAAGTTGATTATGTTTGCAGTTGTGATTGTTTCACAGCGTGTTTTGTATTCTTTGGTATTCATATGATGCATGCTTCCTTTCCCTTGTTGTGCTTTTTTTTTCTTTTTCTGTTGGCTGCATTTATCTGCAGTGGCAGGTGGATGATGCGTCAGCAGCAGCATGTGATTTTTCTGCCAATCACGTCAATCCTAGTCCCTAATCCTTCACTTTCCTGCTTCTAAATCCTCACTTCGGGCGTCTGTGCTCTCCCATCTAGACAATCCATCTCCGCCAAGCTTTCCTCTGTGAGACGAGAGATCATTGATGAGTGATAAAAGCTTAGACTTTAATCCCAAACACATACAGGATTATAGGACAAGTGTTGCACATTTGAAGTAAAGCAATAGGTCCTGCTGTGACTTTGAGAACACTGAAGTGGGAACTTTTGTCGTTCACCTGTAGTAATAATTGTCCACAAAAATATCCAACCACTCTCAATAGCTGCCAGACAAACATTGGAAATGACCACAACCAGAACAGTCTACTGCCAAAATTGTTTGATTTTTTTTTTGTCACGATACTTCTCAGATGCTTTTGATGAAAAATATCAGGTTGTAAAACTAAGAATTTAAGGGTTTCCAAAAACTAATTGATTGGCAGAGAACAGTGTTTTGAACCAGTGATACACTCTTTAGTTTGTCTTGGTTTACACACTCAAATTAGACAACTCCACAAGAAATCACCCTAAGACACAATAGTAGCTGCCCCACCCCACCCTTTGTGGTTCCGATACAAAAAACAAATTGAAATGCCTCCAATCAAACATAATGTTAAAAAATTTAATTAACTGCATTGGATGAAGAAACAACCAAACTGCAACCCTTGGCTTACACTACTGTGTCGGGAAATGAATGATGAAACCCAGATGAAGGCCGGTGGCTGAAATTATTTTACCTCCTGCTGTGCGTTGAATGAGCATAGTGTACAATATTTTGGTGGTGCAAAAACATTTTTGGTTGTTAATATTACATACTCTCCCTGAGAAGCTCACTACACTTTCCTTAACTTAATAAAAACAGGAACAAGCCTCAAGCCCATACTGTTGATGTCAGCATGAGTAACCAAATAAACATGAGAGAAGAAACCCCCTGATTGCTTTTATTGCATGTGGACAACAAGTAAACGGTAACCATAATGCCTCACTGAGTGTATAAAGAGGCTAATGAAGGAAAAATATATGTCATACATCAATATAATGGCCTCAAATACAGTTGTTATTTTCACAGCTGCCCCTGTTTGTTGCTTAATGAGAACAGCTATGTGGATGGAAAAATGACGCTCTCTTTAAATCTTGAACATTAATTAAAAGCTGAATACTTAATCAGGGATAATAGTTTTTTATCAGTTGCAAGTTATCAGGCAAAGATATAATAAAAATGATATACTATATCATCTAACCAAGGTTGGAGGAGTATGTTTCATTCTCTGGATGTGTGGAGAGGCTTAAAATCTCACCTTCCACTGTAATTATCAGAGGCCCCCGCTGCCTAAGGGAGTAATCTCACTCTCGCTGAGGTGTTAGGATGAAACAGCACAGCGGGCTAGAAAACCACACAGAGCTGTTAGACTGAGCTGACCCCAAAGATCGGTCACGTCTGAACAGTTGAGAAGTCAGTGTTGACTGAACTGCAAGTTCTGTCACAGCATTCAAGAGAGACCAAAGCTCAACAACATGTTAGGAATTTAATTATGCTGTGATGACTTTAAAATGGCTTAAAGGAATAGTTCTGCATTTTGCGAAATAGACTTATTTGCTTTTCTGCTGAGAGTTAGATGAGAAGAACGAAACCGCTCTCATGCACAGAACAAATTGTGATTCTGGTCTGGATTGGGCAGTGACATGCTGGAACAACTGGTAGCAGACTTCTGTGTTACAAGAGAAGAGGTGTTGCAACCATTCCCCTAATACTTATGTCCCAACCCTTATGACAAGGCACTGCTCCCCAAAGGAGTTTGAAGTTGTTTTTTTTCTGCGACTAACCGACTAATGAAATCTTGGTTAACTAAGAGTAACTGATCATCTCACAACTAGCAGTTTGCTCGACTATTAGGGGGATGCCCTAAATATATCAAAACAATTTAATGAGCATTTTCCTGATTTGTTAGAGCTCTGACGCCATTTAAATCTTATCTAATTAGACACAGGTCCACAGAAGCTGCTTCATTAAATGAAAGTACCCTGATGAAACTTAACTTAAACACTACAGCCTGACAGAGGACTGTCATTATACATGTAATCCCTCTTGTTTATGTTTTGGCAGGAGCTTCCAGCCCCCACAGCCAAATCAGCAGGGATGACAGTGAAAGGAAATGGTCTTGTCAAGTGTGATTCATACCCCCCCCCCTCCACCTTTTCTCCTGATGCCCGTATACAGACGTCTCAAGTGTAGTTGGAGAAGCTGCGCTACAGCAGATATGTCTTCTCACATTACAGACTGCCATGCTTCCTATTCACAGCATCATTTTCACTGACCAACACCTTCGCCACTAAATACCCTTTCATGAATATTACAGGGTAGGGGTTGTGCGATGTGTGGGAGTTTGTCAGTTTTATCTAAAAACATTAAAAATATTGAGGCCAGTTTCTCTAGTCAGACTCAAATTTCCTTCGCTTTCATTTGCCATAATGTTTTTTTTTATATAACGCAGTGAGCTTTAGCCATTAACTGTTCTTCCGTGAGTTCAGAGAAAGTGCATAATCCTGTTAGCGAGCATTTGAAATCATTTCACAGAGAGAGCATTTTTGTCTTTAAGATTCACACAGCGTTGCCCTGAAAATAAGGGTGCCGCATTCAAAATCCTACCTCGTCGAGTGCTCGGAAGTTCAACTTTTGGACTTTAGTTGGAGATGTTTATCCTGGGATCCACATTCTAAACATCATAGTCAGGGCAGATTCAATAAACAAATGAAAATGTCTTTTCACAACAAACACAGGCAGAGATTCTTCACTCTCTAGGTACTTGGCCTAGATCCAAACTTTGACAGTATTTACATAGGAAGTTCTTATAGTTCAGAGATGCGCTGTGAATGGCACCCTGTCAGACCACCCAATATCTACACAGAGACTCCACATAGTGTTCTCAAGGCTTTAAAGCCGGACAGTTTTGAGTTGACATAACTGTTAAATCTCATCTTTGGCAGTGGGGATCTTTGTATTCAACCCTTCCTGTTTGTGCATAGCTTTGTGTTGGCTGTGACCAACCAGAGACTACAGAGCATTAGACATGAAGCTTTTCCTTTTAACTTAAGAGCCCTGAGTCTGTTTATGAGCCGACAGTGTTTATGAGGCTACATTATGAGAAGATGAAGTTAATGCACAAACAACATTGGTCCAATTATGTTACAGCTGCTGTCCCTTTGTGCCCAGACATCAGATACTGTTTGTTTGTTTTTTATTATTCTGTCTCTCACGCTGAAATACAAGTAGAAGCTCAAGCCGGTCTATAATCCATTCAACAATTGAGGATGTTGTTACAAGTGCAGCAGAAAAAAACCTCCCCACAAGAATGAGGGCAGAGAGAAGAAGAGAGATTCAGTCATGTAAGGCTCAGCAGAAACAGAAGGGAAAAATTGAGGGGGATGCATTCTCTGCTTGAGGGAGAAATAGGCAGATATGGTGAGCCAGCGTCGGATTTTTCTATCATGGGAAAACACACACACACACACACACAAATACACCCACATACACACATACACAAACCACTTTAAGTGCACAGCTAACCACCTCCAGGAAACCACATCTCATTTCTACTTCTCTCTCTTTATTCCACCCATTACAGCGGTAACAGATACGATTAGTGGAGTTTAATGAGCTCTGCAGAGATGAGTTCTGCTTGCTGCTCTCTGCTTCACAGCTACCGAACCCCCAGGGTTCAGCTCCACCGAACGACTGATGTGTGTTCCTGCGCCATCTCCGTCTCTTTATCGTCAGCATGTAAATCTCGCAGGTGGGAAGTTGTTTGGCATGGTGTGGATTTTTGTACATGCTTGTAAACATGCATAATGTGTGAGCATATGTGCAACCCGTTTATGTTGCGCTCATGACCTGCGGTTTATTGGTTTATTCATGAATGTTGAATTCTGTTCTCTGCTGTGGTTTTATGTGTGTGTTTTATGTGTAAGAATGCATGCAGAATAGGGCTGCACATAATGGTTATTTTCATTATTCAGAAAATGTCTGAAGATTGTGAAAAACGATCGCAATTTCCCAGATCCCAAGGTGATAACTTCAGATTGCTCATTTTGTCAAAAACCGAAAGCTATTCAATTTACAGTAATATAAAAGAGACAAAGGCAGCAATTGCTCACAATTGAGAAACTAGAGCCAGGAGATTTTTTTGCATTGTTGCTTGATACACCATTCATATATTATCATAACTCAGCACTAATGCAGAGTTTGATGTTGTGTGTCCGTGTGTCCTTAATGGCTCAGAATATAATATATCTTGGTCAAGTCAAGTCAATCTTATTACAGCAGTTCAAAATCACAAGTTTGACCCTCATTCTGAATAAGGAAAACCAAAATTCCTTTGTTGTGACTGTTCAGCTGCCAAAGTATTTCTCCTCTCTTTCATTTTTAATCATGTATCACTTCGGAGGACAACAGATTTTTCCGCCTGTATTCATGCATATTGTATGCCTCTGCTTATTGTGCCGAGCTTTCAGTGAAGGTGTTTCCTTTTGATGGCCTGCCTTCGTATCTCCCACCAGCCTCCCCACTCGAAACCCACAGAACTTCTGAAAACAATTCAAACATCGTCTGAACACACATCAGGTGTCGAGGAGCAATGTGGTGAAAATATGCTTTTAAAGAAATGAGACATAACTGCATGCAAACATTACATTCATATCAGGTCATATATTGTTACACTAATAGACTTAAACTATATGTTAATATAAATATTGTTGTGCCATTTTTCATCTCAATGATGTGAAGGAATATTTCTCATCTCAGTAATTTGATTGATTTGTATTCATTTCACAATGTAATTAAATTTAAAGGGGGGTGCTGAGAACAACATTAGACCACTTTACTTTACAGGCATCAAGATCAGCAGTCAGCCAATGTTGTGGTGTTTTATTTTATTTTCATCATTAGGGGGCAGTGTTGTATAGCACTACTACCAAGCATTTAATCAGTGGACATTCTTTGGGTGCTGCATTCCTTCAGTTTAAATCTGTGCTGTAAAATTTTCTGATGTTAAATCAGGATGGATGTCTCTGTTTTTAAAATACCTCTCCTCTCGTTTGACTCCTTCTTTGGTGCGTGTTTCATGTCCTAATTTTTTCAGGCATTTTGCATTCAGAGTCACGGTCTGGGTTGTAGTTCACCCTCTGCTTAAAATGTCTCATCTCTTTATTTGTGCTGTCAAATGCAGAGTTAGATTAACATTTTCTGCATGAAAATACGTTAATTTTTTTATCTGTTGAAATCAGTTAAGCCTCTGCATATTCACGAGCGCATCTTCAACTGCTTCTCAGAGCTTAACGGGAGTTTACCATTGCCCAAAATAACTCTATTATTATGATGTTAATAATGTCCTTTATGGTCTCACACGTACTTGAATTCATTAGTTTTATCTTTACAGCTCTTATAGCCCATCTGTTCCATCCACCAGATGTTAAAGAAGTGCATCATTTTAAACTGTGCTTAATTGTGCACTCACTAAACCACATGCCTGGTTTCCCGTTAAGCACCAAAGGAATTAGTCTCACCAATATGACCACAAAGAGGAACCATCCCTGGCTTGCGCTGTCTCCCATTATGTGGCCACTGGGTTCTTTGATGCAAGCTCATCTGGAAAATATGATTTTAAAAAAGCAACAGGCCAAAAAAATAAAAACTATTCAGCTTCTTTTCATTAGACGTGTCTGTGTCCGAAAACAACACTCTGTCTGATGAATAAAAGTTACCGTTTTTATTTCACGCTGGCTATCCGTGTGTGAAATTGTTGCCCACTCTCATTGATGACTGCTGAGGGAATGAACTTCAAGTTGATTTATTTTTTACAGCCTTTCTTCACAAGAAAGCCTCAAAGGACTTTACAGAGAAAGAGAAAAGGCTCGCTTAGATCTAACTAATTAATAATCAATCACAAGACAAATGAAGCTATACGCTATTATACATCAATAGCATTTTGGGGAGATATAATGAGCAGGCCTGGGTATTGTGTGATTTCAGTACTAGTTCATACAGAAGCAGAGTTTCAGTACTGATGCCAAAACTACTTTTTCTCATACCTCACTTTTTGGTGTATTGTTTTTGCCCTTTTTACTGGCAAAATAATACATTCAGTTCAATTCAAAGAACTTCATTTATCCCAGAGGGGCAATTTAAGACATGAATTAAAATAAGAGATATATGATCATTTTATTCACAATTTGAACATATACTTTCTAACACAGAAGCTAAAATGTAATATTATAAGTACTGCACAGTATTTCCCATCCTGCGTCCACATCATGTGCAGGGTTAAGTCAGGTTTTTCAATACTTCCCACCACAATGAAGAACTTGGGTGAGTGTGACCTTGCACAGCTCACTGCAGAGCAGCAAATGTAAGTCTGACATCAGAAAGCCCAGAAATGAATTTTGGCCCTTCACTTCTCCGTGTTTCTCAACATTTCCCCAAGATTTCGTGTGTGCTGCGAACAATTCCCATGAAATAAGCCCCCTTTTATCTCGACTTTAGGCCTGACTACTGCACCTTTATCCTATTAGGTTTGCTGCATACATTCTTTCAAACATTTCCATCTGTAGTGATCTTATTTCCCCTGGCACCTGGAGCGCTCCCTGCTGAACAGATAAAGGCCTGACGGGGTGCCGCTGTGGTCTCTCCTCCTCATTTGTTGTGCTGCTCCTGCTCTATAGGAGGACATGTAAGGCACTTTGAGATTTGCCTATGCCGGCTGGGAAGACACAGACAGAAAAAAAGAGGAAAGGAGACAGGAAAAGCGCAGCGGCTGAGCCGGAATGACAATTTTATTTTCTTTGCATCCATTGTAACCTAACTAGTGCTTTCTTTTCCCTTCCCTCCTCCATACCTTTGCCTTTCTTTCATCAGCTTTCAGATTTGCTGAAGGGAAGCTGCAGGTGAAATCTATTTCAGTTTGCAGATGAAGACGCAGAATGACAATCCCTGTAGTCTGGTGTGTTTTGTATCATTATCCTTGGCAGCAAAGTCACTGCATTACCCTGTCTGTCACAGTGATATTTGAGATTACTTTAGAAACACAGAATATGTGGTTGGAATAGCTGAGTTTACATCATAAATTTGTTATGTAGCCTATATCAGTTATACATGTTATACTGTAATATTTAGTGTTATAGGGCCTGAATGCAAGCACAGTCATATTAGTACTGATGATTATATAATCTGTAATATGATGAAATCTGTGAGAAATAATTATAACCGTTTGGTTTATTGTTGACAGAAGTGGAGCATGTGGAATTAGAGAGTAGGGGTGGGTGATATGGCCCTAAAATAATATCACAGTATTTTAAGGTATTTCTGTGATAGTAATATTGTTGATGACATGACAAAGTATTACATGATAATAAAAATGAGTATAATTTGAGTACGAGCTAATTTAGTTTGTCTGCTTGGTTTAGAACTGACAGTAGTTGTTGAGCTCTCCGTGCACTCAGCTGGGTGCTTCTGCTCAAGGTGCTGAAATAAGTTTGTTATATTGCCCCCTTTTGTTCTCACAGTCCTCCTGCACTTCTAATGTTATAATGCTATTTAATCAACAAGTTGGAATATTGACATTTTGAGTTCAGATTTTTTTTTTTTTTATCAAATTAAAAATTAAAAGGATAATATTGTGAACACAATGATATGGCACATCCCTATGAGAGAGAGGTGTTTATGTGTGTACATGATTATTGTCCTGAATTGATTTTTGTCATACACATGGCAGAAACAGCTCTTTTTTTAAAGTACTGATTGTGTGCTTCATTAAATTGTTTAATAGTTAATCTGTGCGTGATGCTTCCAAACCAAACCTTGTTGCTTCAATGGCTTAATGATCACAGTATTGGCAGGTGGACAATCAATATTTGATGTTGAAAATACACAGTAAAGGCTATGGCGTGTGTGTGTGTGTGTGTGTGTGTGTGTGTGTGTGTGTGTGTGTGTGTGTGTGTGTGTGTGTGTGTGTGTGTGTGAGACCCATTGTACTGCAGCAGCATATATTGATTTCAGTGCATAGTGTGCTTTTCCTGATCAATGGCTTTGAATTTTTATCACTGAAACTGACATGAACTGTATTGATGACGTTTAGACTGCAGTGACAGTTTATCTCATCTGTTCTTAATCTTTAAATGTCTTCTTTTTTTTATACTATATGAACCTTTTTGATTTCCTGAGCAGTAAATAAATAAATAATTTTATGATTTTAATTTATGACATACACTCACTTATTATATACACCTGTAAACTCTAATGCAATCAGCCATAATTTCTTTATAAAGACAATACTTTGCTACAGTCTGATATATCTGGGCTCTCTTTCTTGACCTTTTGTTGAATCTACTTTAGCGACAAGCAGCAAGCTGTACCCAGCAGGCAATTGGCCTGCAAGTTTGCTGGGCTGCTAAAGCAGCAAAAACACAGAAAGATAGAGTTTCCTTCATTTGTACTGTTCTGTCATCTGTATTGTTATTATTAGGTCATGTGATACAGTAGTTTTGAACTGGACTAAATCAATTTTGTTCTTTATTTTATACATTGTTTGGTCTATAAAGTGTTGTTTTGTTCAATCAAAAGACCTAAAAAAAAGGCCTAAAACTTTGTTGTAGAAAAGTCAGTATATTGTCTAACATGCCTCTGGTAATTTAGAGTACACACACCTGAACAAGCTCTTAAAAATGTTACACAACACACACAATAGCCCTCCACCAATCAAATCTGCCTGCCCTGCATAACACAACCACGACTTTGCTCTCCTCTGTTCTTTGTGTTTGGTATCAAATTATTTCCCTTAAATCTCAAAGCTGTGTTAGTTTACAAAACTAAAACCCATCAAGTGTTTGTGTTCTCAGGATGTGAACAGGAAAATGATCAACACACAATTTTTGAGTCGCAAGTGCCTGCTTGGTTATGAAGTGGCCAGTAGAGGGCACTAGGAGAAAGCAGCTGAAATCACATCTCAACTGAAGTAGAGAGGAGGCTTTATGCATAATTGCTAATGTACATCTGTGTGGTGGACATAATATGCTGAAAGCAGGAAAAGAAAATGTGCCCTTTTGCTTTTAAATCAATTACAATTAAATATAAGCTAAAAAATGTGTGGGATCAGACTCTCGCTCGCTCACCAGTCTATCTACTCATTTGTTAAGCCAGTGTTTAGAGAGGTGAACTGGCCGCAGTGCCTGTGAACTCAGGCGACAACCAGCCCACTCACGTATTCAAACATCCGACGTCTGCTCAACTCTCACCTCCAGGGGACACAGTCTTCCTCTTCAGCCCCCTCCTTCCCTTCTTATCTCCGCGCGCCTTCAGTGCCGACTTGTCAAATTTCCTACTCAAAGCTTGTTTGCTTGGAAATGTCAGCCACGGTGAAAGAATTTCTGGGTTATGTAACACATTAATCTATGCTCTCTCTCTTTTTCTTTGCGTGGGCTTTTGTGGGTGAAAGAGGCTTTATATTTTCATCCTGAAAAGACCCTATCCAGATTCTTGGCCTAAAATCGTCCTTCTTTATATGGGTTTAGCAGGTTGGATTTCTTTATTTGGCAGAAATGTGCCAGTGCATGATTCCAGCAGAACACAGGAGATTTAATGGGTCAGAGTCTGTATCAGATGACCTCTGGACAGAAAGTCAGTCCTTGATCACTGCACCTCTGCTTCCCTTTACAGACAAAGCTGTAATATTAAGGTTATGCTAACTCTAAATGCTGAGATGATGGATAATGAGACATTAGGGGGTTAGTGTAGCAGTTCATGAAAAATAGAAAAGATATTTATGCTAAAAAGGCACAAAAATATGGAAATTGCTTTTCCTCCAACTCTTTCATTTAACCAACATTTCTACCATGTGGGTGGCCTTGGAAATAGTTGTGTTGACCTTTCAAAGACTAAGGGGGTTTAATGGCAAGTGGAAGAGGAAGTCTGTGTGTGTGTGTTTGTGTGCGTGTGTGTGAGAGAGAAGGCGGAAATATGGTCGAGCTGGCTAGTTTTTAATGTGGAAGCTTAGCTGGGGAGGAAACCTGAAAGGAGAGCTTTGCCAGGGACACACAAGGGCAAGAACAGGGAAACAAAAACAGGATGACTCTCAGGCCGACATGGAACATTCTGGACCAGAGAGGGCGTTGACAGAGAAAGTCGGTGACAATGTGACAGTAGGAAACTGTGTTCTTCCACTTTGTTATCTCTGCTGTTCCTGCTCAGCGAGAGGCTGCCAGTACATCCACAAAGGAAGAAGAAATATGTGTGTGTGACGCTCTGGTATTGAAAGCATTTTATGATCCACTTAAGCCTGCCTGCACTCTGATAAAGAGGACATATAAAAAGCTGTAATTTTTACTTTTTAATTGTCTTTTGTAACACCATTATTTTCCTGGAGCATCAAGAGGAGTGCAGTTAAAGTTAAATTCACCAGATTGATGACTGATATTTTTTAATTGCTGCATCAAAATCCAAATGGAGCTCTTTGTGTTACCAGCCGATCTGTGGTGACATTTATTTTTGTGTGTCCCTCTAGCTGTGCAGTCTCTGAACAGCCTGAATGACCAGATTGCAAGCTTCATGGTGACTGGACCCAAGCCCCTAGAGCAGGAGGAGCATGCCTTCCGTCCTCCTGAGAAGGAGACTCTGCAGAAGTCCATGACCCTGATGAGGCACCTCCTTGTGGATGCACAGGTACAAGTAACAGTCCATGCAGTAGCCCACAAGAAGGCAGGTGGAGTTTGAGAAATAGAGCTCATCACTGACAAAATGGTTATTAGATAGAGCTCCCCAGGTCTTACGCCACACAACAGTGAACTTTCTAGAGCCCAAATTAAGGAGGTTGGAGTCTTCAGAATATTGATCTCTAATTCATTTATGCCTTTTCAAATCTGTGCATATTTTTAATTGTCATAAACAGTCAACAATATTACAGATGTCTTTTTTCAATATGTATTTCACTCTCCTGCCGGTTAGTGTCAGTTCAGCGCCACACTAAACTCCTATATCACCCTTTATAAGTCATGTTTTACATTTACATTTGAATGCCTTTCTTCATCATCTCTAAACATCAGACTTCCTCAGTCAGAAAAAGCAAAAGTGTGCGCCCTGCTCATAGTTCGCTCATAAAATCCCAGCAGACCATGGAGCGTCACTCTGTGACAGTGCTGTCAGCCCGAGAGTCAATCACAGTGGACGGCAGTGGAGGAGGCTGTACCATCATGTGGTTCAAAAGTGGTCGACTTCGCTGACAGTCGTCACTGGAGCAGAGCACGTCGGGCAGCCACCAGACTGGAGTCGTGCTGGCCTGCCTCATGCTGTCCATCGTCACGCTGCCCTCTGTCTCCAGCTCCCTTCTCTACTTCCATCACAGTTCGTTCTGTGAAGGCATTTTGAAAAGTTTACATCCTGCTATACTGTTGCTCAGTGCTTGGGATCGACTGACAAAATGCGAGTCGACCGGAGGTCTTCTCAACTGGTCACTGAATTATCAACTTCGAGGGGGCAACACAATAAATTAACACCAGGATTAAATGATTTGAATGAAACACACAAACATACAAATTTGAGCTGTTGACCTATTGCAATCCATGGAAGCTTTAATCTTAGCTCTATAGAACATGATGGATGAAATCACAATGTCATCATCTTATAGCATCGATGCTTGAGTGAATCTTGCTGTGCAACTTTCATGATGTGATCATGGCACATAATGGTGTTTCTGAATTGACCTAGAAATTGGTCCTTTAAACTCCAAAAACAGAGAACTGCAGATGATCTGACTGCACAAGTGCAATGTATATGTGCAATCAGTACAAAAAGGCTGAGCCTGTTGATTAGTCAATCAGCATAAAATTAATCAACAACAATTTAGCTAATTGATTAATCATTCAAGTCAGTTGCTCATTTCAGCCTAACAAATATGAAGATTTGCTGGTTTTCTCAATTTCATATAGCTGTAAATTGAATGCTTTGGTGTTTTGGACTTTTGATCCAACAACATTTGATGGGCATTTTTTCCCCCCTAAATGATTAATTGCTGTATACATTTAAAACATAACTGAGGGGTAATCACTTTGAGAATAATCATTAGATGCAGACCTGTGTGCACTGCAGTGAGATTATCCAGGACTGATTTAAAACAAGACACATGTAATCCCCCTTATAAATCACTGTATAATGTGATCTTGGAGAACAAGGGTCAAAAAAAGATGCTTGGAATTTGTGAAACAGAGAGAAACCTAGTTAGTGCCAGTACCTGGCAGACTCATAGTGTAGGAGTAGACTTCATGCTTCATTTTCTACCAGTGCAAATTGTTTGTGAAGACACAGAATGCTATTTGTGAGCTGCTCCGGCAAAGCGCCTCAAATGAAATGAAAATATTGACTGTGTGTAATAGGGGTGCAACAACAAGGTTACATTTGCTCCATCAGAGTCAATTGCCACTTTTTTTCCACAAATTATCTCAGTGCAAAGACAGACCTACTGAATACAACACAGCGTTAGAAAGTATTCTAACAACCCCCCCCTTTGACTCAATATTCCTCTAAGCCCTCTTATTCAGAGATGACCCCAGTGTCCTCAAAAATGAATTTACTGAGGCATCAATCACCCGAGTAAGCAGCTGTGAGAATGTTTGAGGATTGATGTTTGTGGACTTCCAGCGTGGCAGCTTTTGTTAATGAATGCATTTGCCGCACCATTATTGCGGTGTCAAATAAAGACAATAGGAACATGACATTAATGGCATCCCCTCTCCTATATATATATTCTCCCTCCTTCCGCTTTCTCCTCTTGTCTCGCTCACATTCTCGCTGATAACTTCACGTAACCTATGCGAGGGAAGATGAAGAAGAGGAGGAGATGAGAGACTGGAGCTCCAATTAGGAGGGAGGGAGGATGCCGCCAGCTGGAGTGGCAATGTCAAGAGTGTGATGGAGCTGTTTGCGATTTAATATGCATATGCTTGTTGTGTTAATTCGTTACAGTGTCGTTTCTTCCCTCGCGCAAATACAAATTCATTTGTGCTGAGAAATGTACTGTGTGAGCTACAATGTCACAGATGTTGTTGAATGAAATTGCTCATGAACTCTAAGCTCTACTGTTGCAAGGCTTTAAATGCCTCTTGACTTGACCAAACAAAGTTTACCTAGTTAACATTTTTGCCTCTGGTTCTCTTGTTGTCTGTTTATCTCTGTGGCTAAAAGACATGTTTAACGGGGACAGGAGACTACCAAGGGACTACTGACTGACACTGAACACGCCTTTCTCCTCCTTTCCCAATCTATCACTTTATCTCCCATTTTCCAGGACAGGTAGCCATCTTTCTTTCAACAACACAGCCAATTCTGTCTTAATTGTTAATTTACTTGCAGTCCAGGTGCTTCTCGTTCTGTTAGCACTCTTTTGAACAGTGTTCTTTTCGTTTAGGTCATATCACAAGGAAACAAATCATGAAGCAGGTGTCTATCAGGGGGGATAGCTGTCCTTTTTTTGTTTCCTTAGAATGAAAGCTCTAGATGGTATAAAGCTGCTGACATGTCAATGTAGAGCACATATATCACTTTCTGTGTGTTTGATTTGTCAGGTCCTATCTGTAGTATGTGTAAAATATAACATGCTAAAGAATTACAGTCAGAGGATTTTGTGGAAAACCTGGAAATGTCACAAACCCAGACATTTGGTCTCCAGATATTCAATGGTTGGAAAAATAACGCGTATCCCTGACATTTTTAAAAGTTCATCTCTTAATGTTCATGAGTTAGATTTAAGTAAAACACTTTATTGCCATGTAAAATAAAACATTTCTTGACTACTACAATGTCCAAATGATAACAAGCTACTTTGGGGAAACACAAAAAATGTCAAATTTCATAGCAATGCTGAATTTCATAACAAAATAAAACATCTATGTTATAGAACGTATGTCGGTGGTTAGCATTGCTACAAAGTTCAGTATTGTAGCTGAAAATTGTTTTAAGTTATTATGATTTTCATGTGTTGCTGAAATAATGATGAATAATTAAAAGTATTATAAGTCAAATAAAATATCTATGTGGCATAAGATCACAAGGCTTAGCATGGAGCATGGATGATAGTGATACTTACACTCTTAATAATGCATAATATATATGATGTGATTTATAGTTTTCTTCTTGTCATGCCCACAAATCCACCAAATCCATATTACTTCCACCTTGATCGCCCCCCCCTACAATGACTGAGGGGGACGTACCACACCAACTGAAAACACACTGACTTAATGACGTTGTTGACCACAAATCTCTGAAAAATTTTAGGTTCCCAAATCTTCCTTCCTTCCTCCTATATCATGACTTATCATTAGACAATAGCAATTTTGAAAACACTACTATTCTCCTGCAAGAATCAGCTCACCGCAGAGCTGCTTTCTCTGGATCCCTCTTTTCCTTCAAAGGCCCATCTGCTGTATAGCCCATCCTGCAGTCAAGCTGGGAGGAGACTGGCTGCTGAGCTTTTGCCACCGACCCTCCCTATATCTCCCCTTCCCCGTGCTGTACCCGGCTGTGACTATATTAGCTGAGCTGTCACTCATCAGTGGAGGGAAGCAGGGGGAGAGAAAGGGAGAGTTTAAGCACAGGGGGGACGTGGATGCAGTTTGGAGGCCAGTAAAGGTGACTTTGACAGTGACTGAGTGGAGACACTGATAAATAAGATCTATCTGACTCCCTCCAACCTCCACTCTGCTCTAATCATCAGTGCAGAGCTGCAGACACGTCCGTCACTTCTCTTTCAGGAAAAGCAAAACAGATTTATACACACACTTTCTTTTACAAGTACAAAATTGCACAGAATGTTTGAGCTAAAAAACAGTGAATAAACAATATAGAAACATATCCGATCAATATTTCATGAAATGAAATTTTCACCAAAAGCCGGTAATTGTTAACACAGAGTGAATCAATATTGCTAGCTTTGCCATTCTGGGAGAATCAATATTGTACATTAAGTATTGTAGATTTACAAAGTCTTCTATTTCTGAACTCTCTGACATGGATCCAATATTATTCGAATCCCTGAAAACATTTGAGTGGCATGGCAGTAAGTGGATGGTAATTGTGGCTTAAAATCAATATTTTCATAAAAGCAATAGGTCAGATGGCAAAATGTGATCTAAAAGGAGTCTCTCTCTGTGATTAGCCCACATGCAATTATCACCCACCTCTGGAGCCCTCAGCTCTGTGGAGCATTCTAGCATCTAAACATCTCCTTGTTTTTGGTGTTACAGTTCACAACGTTACTGTTTCTGTTCAGTCTCAGTGCTCACATCAGCCTTATTTCCAATGCTAATGTTACTCCAAGTCTACTGAATGTGTAAATAGGCAACTGTTTTCCAACATGTATTATCTTACATATATCAGTCTTTTAAGTTGATAAAATGTTAGTGTTGTATTTTATGCTTGTTCGTCTGCAGTTCCAAGAGCCCAAAAACAATTGATACTGCTTAAATTACAGCATATGATGTGTAAATAATCCCTCTACCTACAGTTAGTGTAGATGGGATGCTGAAGTCAGTTATGTCAAATCTAATGCTTTTCTCGGAAGTGTTCAAATTAATATTTTAACACAAAGGACTGATTTCCACATAAATCAGCCAATGGAGCTGGACCTACGCCCAGGGTCATGGACGAGCGCAGGCTGCCCACAGTCTCAGAGGACTAGGGGGAGGTGCTGTAGATGGAGCGAGTGTGTGATGGGTCTGGCTGGGTCAGTCTGTCCCTCTCCGACTGGGGCCTCAGCTGGCCCTCCAGAGTATGGTTCTTATCCATGCATAATACATCACCTCGGTCCCATCTGCCCTCTCACCCTTCCTCTGACTCCACCAGACCTGTCTAATAGGCCCTGCTCCGCTCAGGGCCAGTCAGACATGCTGCCTTGTGCTACTATTGTGATGGCTTATTGTGGCCCAGCTCATTCCCAGAGTGTGACAAATGTGAATGGAAATTGGGTAATTTGGTTCAAAGAGAGTTTTGTCTTCATCTACTATTGGAAAGAGCCCGAGTGTTTCCTGGGTTTCACTCTGCTGTCAAAACCTCCACCGGTATTATCAAAATACTAGAATTAGCTCAGCCAAGTTCACAGCTTCAGTGTGTTGTTTGAATTGGGAAAGAATTCTTTCACATCAAAGGCAGCGAGTTTCAACTTGAGGTCATTTGTTTGGAAGTCTCTGTCATATCCACATTTTAGTTTGGTTTACTCCTCTTTCTGTTTGCCTTTTCTCAAAGTTATAATTGCCCCATCTCTGTGAATGTTATTCACAGTGATGTACTTATACAGACAAGGTCAAACCATTGTCATTTTTAATGCTGCTGCGGTCAAGAGTATTGCGCTTAATGAAATTCCCCCAGGGATATCTCATTCATTGAGTGGATGCTATCCAATAGGAATATGTAAAATGATGTCTTTTAGTCTTTATCTGCTACTTGCGATCAGGTTTTTTTGGGGGGGAGGACGTGCGCACAAAAATTGAATTGTCGGTGTGAGACGCATGATATTACTCTTCTAGCTGGTGGACTTGTATGCTGAGCAGATTGAAAATGACGGCTTATCTTGTAAGGAATAAATTGAAAACCATTTCATTATAGGAATACAGTTCTGAATGCTGCCTGCAGAGAAAAGAGCTCTATCACAGTGAAACGGTAATGGTATGGCAATTGTCATGAGTCAGTAGAAAATCATATCTTGTAAGAAACTGTATCCTTTACTTCTACTTGAACTCTGAAAAATCAGTGAAGTCAGACATATAGTGCATGAATAACAAATGAGTCAACATGTTTCTTTGTACTTTTTCAATGTGCAGTTCAATATTTGGACACACCAAGACAGTGCCAAAAAATAGTAGGAGTAGAAATGAGCAGCAGTGCTGAGCTTTGGTCACTGGTTAATGACGACTTTTTGCCTTTGCTATGAATCTTTCACTCCATGTTCCTCATGTGTGTTACCAGCCATTTAGACCAAAAATGACACTGTATTAAAGAATAGCAATCTGCATTGATGAAGTACAATTTAGGAAGCTTGAGCCAGAGATCCATGAATTTGAAGGCCTGTGAGATGCCAAAATACACAGCATTTTATAGTAATGAGGAAAGATTTTACAACTCTGGAAATTTATCATTCAGTTATGTGTCTATCCTCTGTCAAAGCAAGGCCAGGTAAACAGTAGAGTTACCCTGTTTACATTACAAAGTAATGTCATGTACATTGTTTGCTTGAGGCACCCCCGCAGTACCAATGCAGCGATCTCATTGAAATGAATGAGAGCACTGCTTTGAAGCTTTAAATATTGCTAGCCTGACACAAATGATGTGTTTCTAAAACAACATGTTATTATATGATGGGAAGTCTACATCAACCTCTATCACAAGTTTAAAGTCAATTCACACACATGATAAAGAGTTAGACTTGTTGTAAAAATAGAAGACTTCTAATTATCCTACCACACTGCCTGACGATTTTCTGTTACCTGACATGCATGATAATTGGTTCTCTCTGCTTGTTACCAAATGCACTCTTTCTGATTTTTGCATCATGCATCAGTCAAATACGTGACCACCAAAAGTCTCAGCAGCAACATTTAGTGACTGAGCTGACTGTGTCTGTGCCAG
Source organism: Centropyge bicolor (assembly GCA_037975185.1). NCBI lineage: Eukaryota > Metazoa > Chordata > Actinopteri > Pomacanthidae > Centropyge > Centropyge bicolor. The sequence continues at coordinate 6,816,938 of JBBMOC010000011.1, read as the reverse complement.
ACATTGCACATACATCAAAGATACGCAGATATACAGTACAGCCTGATGGACAGTTAGAGACCATACAATATATTGGCCAATAATAACTTATCTTTGGTAAATTAGTATCAGCACATCTGTGAACTGATGATTAACAAAAAGGTAATGCAGTTAATAAAGAGCTGTTAGGTTTCTGAATGTGACGTTTTCTTTGTTAGTTTGAACTCGATGAGTCATGTTTTAGGCATTTGTTGGTGTGTTTGCACATGTTGTGCTCAAATCCTTGAAAGTCCTGAGTCAGTAAATACTTTCCAGCAGCAAAGGTCTGCGGGGACACAGAGCATCTTTCCAGTCCTTTTACATCTAAAGGCCGGTTACATGGACTAAATAATGGCATGTTTCAAGCCAGCTCTCTGCAGCGAAAACTGAAAATGAATAGTGTATTGATTTGGAAAGTGCCCTTAACAGAGCAAGGGAGAGAGCTGATGATTGTGCAAGCCTTTAACACACTACGCAGTTCCCAAGCCCTTCTCTCAACAAGCTTTAACCCTTTCCCTCAGAGGTCAAGGTCCGGCTCTAACAAAGACATACACAAGCTATGGGAATAACAGCACAACATGGTTAATAGTCTGCATTGATCCTGAATGCAATGCCTCAGAGACTCTGAGACTACCAATCCTCTGAGCTGGTCTCTGAACGCAGCTGGAGCAATGACTGACTGTCCTTTTCGATCTCCTGGGGTAGCGAAAGATAAATGTGCATCCTTCAAGGTGAAATGTAAGCTTGGGGTCAGGTGATTAAAGACATTTAACCCAGGACAAAATGTTTTCAGATTGTGGATGAGGCAGCAGTTGGACACGCTGGACTTGTCTTCCCAGTTGTGTTAGTTGTGTTTCATTTTGGTATTGAGAGAGAAGTCCGCCTCAGCTTGATCTGGTTACAGTGAATTGTTGTGAACTCCACATGAGATTGTCTGCAAAGAGACGTGGTGCCTTTGTTAGGCTGTACAGATAAAAGGAGATCATAATAAATAAGGCTAATAACCACATTTAGTTTATCCACTACAATGGTGGACACTAACTAGCTCTTAGATGACCTTGTTTAAAGGCTAAACACTGTAGAAAACATTTATCTTTAAATAAAGTTTCATTATTACTATTATCAGATACATCCTTTGTATTCATTTAAGGATATGAATGCATTTTGTAAGGATGCAGTATTATATGCTATTAGACCTCTCAGACCGTCTAACAATGCTTTTATGATTGGGCCTAATGACCCAGAATATGGCGCTAAAGGGAAATTCAATCACCTCAATACTTCTGCTCGAACAGGGTGTTGAATAGAAATATTTGCATAACTGGCCAAGTCGTACCCAGGTTGCTAGGCAGCCTGGCTTGTCAGTCACAGGCAGCCATGTTCATGGTTGAAGCTGTGTTTTGGTAATTCTTTTTTCATCAGCTTTGTTTTTCTTAGCTTGTCATGGAAGAAAGAAACCCATGGATAAGTGATCTCCCTCTGTCTCTGTCTCAGCCAGGCCTCATCAGATACAATATTCTCCTGATCTAACCCGCTCATCCATTGATGCTGTGGAAACCACAGTCAACAGCACTGCAGGTGTGTGTCTGCGTGCACACATGTGCACACAAGGCAGTGCGTTACTATGCAAACAGATCATCAGAGAATTATTTTAAAGCTATAAACAGGAAATTTTGGCAGAGAGATGTGATAGCCCAAGCTTGTTTATATGTAAGTCTCTCTTGCTCTGTTCTGTTTTTTTTTTCTCACTGTTTCCTCCTTGTGTTAGTTTTCTTCATATTACCTCACAGAACCAGCTATCTCCCAAGATCAAAGGCTTTGCCCTCAATTTCAGAATGGGGTTTCAGCGCTGTGTTGGGCTGCCTCTGACGCAGATGTGTGCTGTGCCCATAGCTATACTGTTTAGTGGAGGTAAAGTCATGACCCCTCAGGCAAGACTCGAGGCGGAAATGCCTGAAAACAGGGGTCTGATGTATGTGTGTGTGTGCATGCATGCATATGGAGTCACTGCTGTGCCCATTTCTGCACTTTCCCCCAAACTATAAACGCTGATGCAGATGACTGCTCCGACCTTTCCCTTGTCTTTGTGCCGCCCAAAATTAACTTTGACTTTGCATCTGACTGTCAAGCGGAGCACAGTATCCCTGGTAACAGCAGGTCGTATCAAGGTTAGAGGATTTTAGAAAGTAAATCAAGCTAATGACAGCAGGCGGTGGTGTAGAGTGTAATGTAGGAGTGATTGTAAAGTTTGAAATCTGCATTATGAGTGAGGTGACTCATTACAGTAGCTCTTTGCTCTTTTCTTTGCCCTGTACAGGGGGAGTCACGTTTCACATGGTACATTTTGTTGGCCTGAATATTAGATGATGCTTATTACAAAACAAGATTACTCTTTTGCAAAACCTGTTTTTGAATAATGACTTTTTGAAGATAAGACACCCTTTGATCAAAACATAGAAGTAATACTGCTGCATTGCATTTGTTTTCAGAGTCAGACAAATTTACGCCCACCAACACCCTATCCCATTATAACTCTTATTACTATTCTTTGTCTAACTTTAATTTGGAGAGTCTCACTTTGGAGAGTAACAATGGTATTAATGACATGTTTTTTGGAACAACAGTTCCCATAAACTGGGGGCCTTGAGGGATGTAAACAAAAAGTATAATGTTGCCTTGGAGTCAGTGAGTTAACTGTGCACTACAGCTTGAGACCTCTTTAATGGAGTTTTTTTTTTGCTGTGTACCCTTAGATGTACAGATGATTAATTTTAAACTAAAGGAAAATTAAATACACGATGATTCTTAAACAAGAACTGGACTCATAAGGAGCATCTCTTTATAGGACTTTATACTATCTATAAGCAGATTTATGGATGTGTATTTGTGATGGACCTCAGAGATAATGATATCCTCAGAAAGTGTCAGTTGAACTGACAAGGACTATGAATTCTGATGCAACTTGCAGCATTCAGGTACTGACAGTTTTAGAACACACTAAATGTCTCCATTAGTTGTGTGTCACAGCCTCAACCTTTGCTACTGACTGTGTCGATAAGCAGGTCAAATGTGTACAAAACTACAATAACTAACTTTCAGTTGTTTTTAAGATACCAACATGCACCTGTCACTTTCACCTTGTGCAGTATTTTTGCCTGATGTCTCTTCCATCAGCGATATGCCTCACAGTTTTAAAAACCTCAAAAGTAAAACCAAAAAACACAGTAAATCACAAAAAATAATTCAATAAAATTAAAACTGAATTTGTTTAATTCCTTGTTCAGGGTCACAGGGGGCCGGTCGTTAGTGTCATTTCAGAAGAAGTGCCTATAGTATAGAAACTTTGTATTAGTTTGACGGATGTTTTTACCCAAACATATGTATTGATCTGACATGTCAGGATGTGGTGACATACAAATGAGCAATTTGAGCAGTCTTTAGCTATTTTCCATTAGAAAGAGTAGATAATGCTGCAGTGAGGCTGCAACCTATCCCAGCATGCACTGAGCGAGAGGCAGGATGGATCCTGGCTAGGTCACCAGTCTGTCAGCCTAACAAACTCAGCCACAACATTCACAGTCACATTCACAGCTATTGCTGCTGAGAAAGTACGGGATCACATTTCAGGTCAGACAGAGAAGAATCAATAACTTTCTGATGAACTGTACTTTCCTTCCTTCTGCCAAACCTGCTACTGTGGTTGGCTTTGCAATGTTGGATTCATGGACAAATAGATTTCCCCTCATATCAGATGTTTCTACCCTTTCTTTTAAACACAATAGAAATGGTTTAGCCTCAAGCAGTTCATTTCATGTGGGTCTTGATGGAAAAAAACAAACAGAGTTGGAGCCCCGCTTTGGGCTGTGCTGATTGAAAGATGATAAAGCATTTTTGAAATATGTGGTGAAGGTGAGGAGTGGGGGGGTGCTACGGTGCCCACACATATCACTTTAGTAAACACCGCTAGGCAAGTCAGCAGGAGATGACAAATAGAACAATTCATACTGGCCTAATCCATGATTTGAAAAGCACTGTTGCTGTCATCAAAGGCCTCTCGTCACTTTGGATTATTCTCTTTTGAATGATGTTTAAAGGAATCAATAAATAGAGAGTGAACTTAACAATACACAGCTCGGCAGTGCTTGGTTTTGGAATAATCACTTTTCCAGTGGCTCATAGTGAAAAAATAATTAAGGGTTGCATTATCTTTGGAATCATTAACATGTTGTGCTCCAGCATGAATTGAGGGCAGCCCTCTCCATTTCACAGTTTTGAAGAATTTATCTGTGTAGTGCAGCTGTGGGAAAAGCTTATTGGATCTCGTGGAAGCCTTAAGATAAGAATACCCAGTGCAACACTTGGACTTTGGGTTATAATTGTCCTAAATTGATTTTTTTGGATGGATTGAATTCTTCTTCAATACAACCTGTCTTTTACAAAAACCAACTGAGCCTGTGTTGAAGGCCGTCAGAACCACACAGAAAACATGCCTTTTTTTCTTCTTAGGCTAAGCTCATGGTTACAAAAAATACTTTTGTTTGCTAGGTTTTATAGTACAGAAGCCATGAGAGGCAACTGAGAAAAGAAGTACCATACTGTATTGTCTCCTGAGTTTATGACTTAAGAACAGGTGAATGATAATCCTTCTGAGTTCCTTTTTTTAACCTGTGAAAACAGGTGACAACTTTTTTTGTTGTGTTGTTGTAGCATTCAATTCAGCCACATGAGGCTCCCATGTGCTAGAAAGCCTTTTTAACACATGGTTAACATTGTGAAATAGTCTATTTTAACCCAAAGCATCAGCTTTTCCTTTTTTTCACCCTTTTTTTTCCTCACTTGCCTCTCAGGGCTTCCGTATTATAGTCTTTTACTAAGAAGAATTAAAAAGAAGAAGAAGAAAGAGAAGGTCTTGCCATTGGGGCAACCTAATTAGAATTCCATTCCTCACAATACATTCATTCACAGAGTATGTCTATATAGAAGAGGAATCTAATGAATCACCCTGTGTGCTACTCATGTGTTCATACAATTATACACAGCTCTAAGACACTGACACTGTCTGCAGATTCTTCTAGGTTGCGAAGCCCCAAATTCAAGGGCAGCCACTGAATTGTGTAATCCTTGTGGCAAGTCAACCATCCATCTGAAAAAGAAAATGAAATGAACCAACTACAGATTTAGCGTTCACTCTTGTCTTACTGTAATCACACATGCTTCTCATGTTTCATTTGAACGGTTATAAGTTATAAGCATAGTTATAATCTCAGAAACATTTAAGAGTGCCTGCTCCCTTGGGCACCTTTGCCTGTCAAAGCTTCTTCCTCCCAGATATGACTCAAGGCAGCAAAAGGATGAGGACCAACATAGGCCAAAACTTCAGATAGGTAAATGCTGCTAAGTGGTCCAAGCTCAGTTCTGTTTTTGCCATCTTCTGTCTTTCACTTTGCTTTGGAAAAATTCTGTTAGTATTACGCCTAACGTGGAGTGATATCAGTCTCGTCTTTGATCTTGGCCAGCGATTACAGACTGTAAAAGTAGACAGGATAGATCTCCTCGTGGTTAAATACCAGAGTAAATGGGATTAGGTTTCCGTTTCCCATGAGGTCTACTGAGCCTTCCTACAAAGCCCAGGCACCAAGATGAACACTGCGCTGCCCCGGTAATAGATAACAGCACTTTGCTCATAGTGCCACTGTGTATGTCTAACTCTTTCTAATTTCATTGAGGCATTTTTCAAAGGACTTACCTGGACAGTAGACTGGCTTTGCATAAAAGTGTGCTCGCCATGGCTTTAATTGATTTCTGAAACCCAGGGCAGAACAATGAATTCACATATTTTGTCAAAGGGGTTTAGTGAGGGCTGCTGCTCTGTTCCTCAGATGTTACCACAGGCAGACCAGACACAGCTGGCTTGACCATACTTAGCATTTTAGTTCAGTGAGCTTTGTGTCTGACCTATGAGCTCATTTCATGCCAAATAGGATATCAAGTGTTTAATAATTTGGGCACATTGAGGGCAAGAAAATACAATGACCTATGCAGAATGAAGAGTCAGGAGTTTTACTGTCATGGTGAAGCCATTGGTGTTTCAGAGTTCCCAAAGATTATTCCAAGACCAATGCGTGAAATGAAGGGACAGCTGTTATAGGTTCCATAGGAGTGTTTATCGGTATGGAAATGTGACTGTACTGTGTTTGTACTCTGCTGTAATGTAATGTGCAAAGTCTGCATCTTTCTCTTACTCCCTCCCAATCCCTCACCTACACACACATAAAGTGTCCCTGTCTTCCCTCCCATGCTATTTCTTCACTTTCTGTTTGAGGGTCATCAGAGCAGGCTGTTTTTCTGTATTTTTTGCTGACTCTGTCTGGGCACGCTTGGGCGTCTTTCAATTTAACTCCTTCTGATAACTCTGCCTCCTCCAATAGATAAATATTAAATTAGAACAAATGACTCTCACTTTCTCAGCAGGCAATTGTGTCGTCTTTCCCTGAGGCTTTTACCATCAGCTAAACAAGCGCTGCTGCTATCTGTAATTAGGATTGGATGAAAACAAGACACACACCAACACATTTGAACTGCTAAATGAACGCCCTTTGCGTTATCGGTAGTAACCATCCAGCTGCCTCCCCTGGATAACTGGACATTATTCAGAGCAGCTCTGTATATCCACAGAGGGGCCACAGCTTGCTAAATGCACCACATTTCTTCCACTGAATCTGCATTTATGAATATTCCTCATTAATGTAGAGGATAGGATCCAGATAGGCTTTTAAAATTGAACCCAGATTTGGTTTGCTGGAATACTTTTACTTACATGATACGTCTCTCATACATATATACTGAAATACTCCTCTTGCAAATCCTTTTCATGTTTGTTTTTAGCACACATTCTAGGTTCCAGAGAAGGTTGTAATCCTGTAAGCCTGTTTGAGTGTGTAACATTATTAGTGTAACATGATTTGGATGGCAAAAGACAAGTGAGTTTGATTGGGTGTCGCTCCCGGGGGAACACTTTTGGATGAAGGTAGCATTGTGTAGCATCTGACTATCTGGCACAAGTTATTAGATGGTTTGTGTGATAGGGACACGCTGCCATGCTGAAAGCTGCTGCAGATGGCTCGCATCTCTCTGCGTAGCAGCAGCAGCAAGACCTCAGTGTGGAGCAGTCAGAGCAATATCCTGAAGCAAGTATGCAATTTGCTCTATCGCTGTTTTTAAATCAATCTTTGTAATGATAAAACTGTCTGTCTGCTGGCCTATCTATTTATCTGGCTTGTTATTGGTCAATTTTTTTTAGTTTCACCGAATTCTTATCAAGCATGTCTATGTTTTTGTTTATTACATATTGAAGATATTATTAAATTATACAGTGTCTAGTGTATTGCAATCACTGTACAGTCTGTTTATATACACACACATACAGTAAATCTATTGTGTCAGTCCCAAGGTGAAATAAAATGCACTATGAATCAAGGTAACCCCAACTGAGATATACACATTATACTATGCCTCCTCTTTGTGTAAATATACTGCTTGAAAAGCCTCTTTGGTTGGAGGACAGTATGGGTGGATATGGCTGTCATGCTACCGCTTCCACCTCATGTCTGTGGAATTATGGCTCAGAAAAACAGCACAGAAAGACACATGGAGTACACTGATATGAATGCCTCTGAGAGAACACATATTTTTCCCTTCACTGTAGGGGGAAAGTACAATTTTTTAACTCATGGTCTTTAAGCAAGACATCTGGGAAGATGAGTGATGTTAGGATTAGTGTGCAGAAACACTCGCTTTGATCTGCAATTTGATTTTGTGCTAGGACCAAAAGGAAAAGGAACAGCATGCATTTGGCCTACTGTAGATTTTTGGGATTAAAGCAGTGGAAACCCGTTTCGACATGTTGGTAGAGAACAGAAAAAATGTGTCATTTTGGAACAAGAACACCACTTCCTGTTTGACCCTGCAATCACCAGTGTTATCCGGACATTTTATAGTGATTGTAAAATGAAAAATTGCTCAATTTATATTTCCAAGAATATGTCTGCGGATATTTAATATGAAATCATCATTCTTTAAACATAGAATGATGAAGCAAAATCAATATTGAGCCACGTCATCCAGCAAGGCACTCCTGTGTGTGTGTGTGTGTGTGTGTGTGTGTGTGTGTGTGTGTGTGTCAGAATCAAATGAGTGGTTTGCAATGTTTGAGCAGCACACAGAGAACAACAAAGAGGTTCAGTCTAAAGGCTAGACTTTAAATGTCAGGAACGTCAGAATCTAAGAAGAAGTAATTAAAAGTGGTGGCCATAACATTAACCAATATATGTGTATGTATTGAGAAGTGCTGAGAATATCATTAAGAGAAACCCTTTACATCAGAACTGACAGCAGTAAAAATACTGGCCAGCAGAAGTATTTTCTCTTAGAGCTTCTCTTATAGTGCCATGTAGTCAGGTTTATATTGGAGTGAAGGGACGTGCAGAGCAGTGGCTCTGAGTGTCTGATATTGCCATGGATGGGTTTACATTGGAGTTAGTTGAAAGCCTGGTGTGTCTCATTCAGACACATGAGGCATCCTTTAGTGCCGAGTGATGGAACAAAGCATTGTGTTTGACGACCTGGGACTGAGAATGGGATGAGCCCTCTTATGGGTCATTTTGGAGGGATTGACAGCTGAACTAAATGAGCCCTTGTTCAGTTTTGCCACTGAATGTAAACATGGGTTCGTCTTTGTTTGAAAGAATGGCCAATGCTGTCATTCCTCCGGAGAGGACAGATTCTTGTCGGCACATCTGCAGTGCAGTTGCAAATGCAGCTGCAAAGCCTCTATGCCTGACGCTGTCTGGATTCATGAAAAAATAAAATTTCTATTCTTGCTTACATTTGTGCTTACACTATACTGAGTGTAATTTTTAAGCATGAAAACTCCACAGTCAATGTGTTCACCTGGAGGGAACTGGGTAATTGTTGTACAGCGCTGCAGAGTCTGTCCTCAGCCATTCAGCTGCAGTGTGACCTCTATGTGAAGACAACGCATTCATTATGAAATAAGGGTGAGCTCGCGGTCTCCCATGGTTTGCACATGGGTATTGATGCCTTGCGGTAATTTACATTTCAGTTCCTAACAATATGAGAAATTAGTCCTATGCAAATCATGAATTGTGCAGGAAAATGATTGACATTTTTCAATAAATAGTGCAAGATGAGTTTAATATGTTTTTGTGCATTAATTAACTGGAGAAAATGGAAATGACCCTAGCTAAGGTAGAATTACCATGATATATTTGAGGCTCTGCAGGGGTCGATTGCTGAGCCACAACCAGGAGAGTGAAGGAATGCTAAGCAATTTTTGATTGATGTCAGTTCATATTAATTTTGATGGAAAGGTCTGATAACTTCACTATCAGAGCGAGCTCCTGCCAAATTAAACAAAGGTCGGAGTTTCTACGTCTGACTTCCTCCCAGTGTTTGCAGTGCTGTGGCTCTGTTTGAAAAGGTCAGATGATCACAATATGTAAACAACAGCGATATAATGGAACAACTTGCCTCTCTTTGTTGCGTCATGCACAGGAATGTGTTATGTGGTTATTGCTGTTCAGAGAGGATGACGTTTTACTTTTTCCGATTGTCAAGTGACATAGGCAATTATGAGGCATTGATTCACACTCACTACCTTTGTGGCTTACTAATACATTTTAATCCTACACATTAGTGAGGTATTAAACATAGCATGCAGAGACAGTTCATTGCCAGTGTCTGAACTCTCAGACAACAAAACATAACAGAAGTAGAAACCCATCAGCTTGACACCACATAAATAAAAATATATTAGAATCAGTACTGACAAAGGAGATACCAAAGTGTCCTTACTGGCAGTTACACTTTTGACATGAACATATTTTATTTTATCCGTTATCGCTCACCTTGAAGTATGAGATTCTGTTGAGCACTATAAATGATGTTGACATATTCTCCAAATTTTAATGGAAAGGAAAGAAAACAACACAGACGCAGCTCTGATGTCACAATGTGTGTCACCATCATGAAATATTCATCTTGTTTGCCAAGGGTGCGCATTAAGTTTAGAATAAGAATAGCTTGAATTTTTTTAGCAGCAGACCATTGATCCGGGCTGTATCGTTAGTTGAATGACTCATCACAGAAGAGTGTTGCTGAATATTGATCATTCACTTGACTGAGCCCTGCAGCAGAGACTTCCCAATCCTTTCTTCTGCCAATTTGGGAAAAGAGAAAAAGGAGATGTGCGTCATACACATTTTTGTGTCTTCCTTATTCAGGTTTATTTCCAGCTGTCAAAATTTACATGGAGGAAATATTTAGAAAAATGTATTTGTGTCACAGCGTTTCTCAGCCATTTACTCACTAACTCAGTCCATTGACCCTTTGTGTTTGGCTGTGGACACACTTATATTGACACGAAGATAGGATTTCTGTGCTTTTCCTTTTCCTCTCTCTCTTCCTCTTCCTCTTGCTCCCTCAGATAATTACACGTTAGCTATCTTTGATTTCCTCTGCCCTCATCGGGATGCTCCCACGAGTTACCCTCTATGTGGCTGCTTTTGACACAAGCAGTAAATAACAGTGAGTAAGGCTATAAATCATGGTAATTCTTCCTCCAGATCTCTCATCCTGATTGATCACTTGTGTGCCTTTGAGGTTCACCTGTGAGTCTTGTCCCACTGATATACATTAAGTAGAATTATGCGAGTTATGCACAATAGCAACCTTGTGTATCGGAGTAATTCTGCGATAGAATAAGTGTGGAGAAATGGAAATATAATTATTTGGCAAATTTGATTTGTTTTTATTATTCTCTTATTACAAATGTTCTTATAAGGAATATCCTGAACATAATCTTCATATATTGAATGCATAATACAAATGCATATATATTATCAATTTATTAACAGTTTTTATCAATGTATTAATTAGTAACACTGAAAGAATTCTATACTTATTCTGGTAGCATACATCAGACACTGAAGGCTAGTCTCTAATCAAGAGAAAGAGAAAGTATTTTTAAGAAAATTCTTGTTAGTAGTTATGAGATTGGACTGGAGGATAGTTTAGTCAAGGACAGTGTTTGGCAGCTGGATGAACCTCTGAACTGAAGCGCCCTCAAGTCAGACACAGGAGCCCTGTGGACGAGAGGGCGAGCAAATGGAAATCAATAAAATATCACGTCAGATTAACTTACATGACACGAGTCTCAGATGCTGCAGTTTTCAGATGTCACCAAGGTCCTCAGCGCTTTTCTCACTTTTGACTCTTGTGACAATGAAGGAGAGCCACGTAGAAAAATACAGACAAATACATCCACATGCAACTGGTGAGCCGAATGACTGACATGTTGATGTTTACTCGATGTGCGCCTCTTGTTTATTTCACTTCTTTAATACTCCACTTTTCCTGTTAAAATTGACTTCACAGGGGGGCTCACTGTGCTCACTGAGTTAGAAAATCATATTTGGATACACAGCTAGGAAACTAATCCCAACCATGCAGAACTCTGGACTAGACTGGTAACAGCTGCAAGGCATCCTCAAAAGCTGGTGCTTCATCTCCCTATTGGCAAAACTCGGATTAGTCTCTGCAAGACTTCTTTTTATCACACTTTTGAGCTCATCTTTCACCACTCCATTAATGAGGCTCTTTCCTTCATTTGCTTTCCAAACCCAGCTGTAGAGTGCTGGAGGATGTTGGGCCGTGCGCTGCTCTGTCAGCTTGGGGTCAAACAGAGATGACCTTTTATCTGGCTCCCAATAAACAAGAGGAATTGCTTTCTAGATTGGGATATGAAGCATTTAGCATATGCAAGTAGCCCATAGGCAGAGCTGGCAAGAATGTAACATGGACATTAATCTGTTTGTCACCATTTACTCACTGCAGTCCTTGAAGTTCTGTTCAGCGTTTTCACATCTGCTCCAGATATTCACTTTGGCTTGTTTTCACAAAAGAGAAACACTTCAAACTTTTGATTGATTGTGGGACAAGTATCCATGACAGCGCTATATGTCACCTTCATCATGTCTGTCTGCGTGTGAGTTACTGGCTTGTCATAACACCATACTGCCTTCAAACAAGGTGCTTTTTTAGTTTGATAAGGTTCATAAAGAAAGGAGATAAATAAAGTTTTATCTTATTGAAACTCTGAAGGTATTTACACATGCACAGTATTGTACATGGCAATGGATGACATTGTGTCGTATAGATCACTTACATTTAACTACCAGTATAATGGTTTGAATCTTGAAAACTTGAAACTTCTCACAATTGGCCCAAGTACAGCAACAAGACACATTACACACATTTCAGTGGTCAAAACGGCAGCAGGCACAGATTGAATCAAAGTGTAGCCATACTGTTACAGTGAATACAGTGAAATTTTGTACTCAATGTACGCAAAGTACCAAGTACCAAGCAAGTTAGCGGCAGAGAGACACTCAGTCTATTAGCTAGGCTAAGGAGACAACCACACAAACCACCACTACCCAGCATTTTCTTCACCAATGCCACATCCATCACCAACAAAATGGACAAATTGAATCTACAGATCTCCCTTATCAAACTCAGTGAAGACTGTTGTATTCTGTTAATAGCAGAGATGTGGAGGTGAAGACTCCGGTGAGAGCAAGAAAGGGACTTATGCATTTGCATAGAGAACAGCTGGTGCACAAATACCAGAATCATGGACTATATGATAACATGCTGCTCCAGGTCTACATATTGTCTTAACCATGAGTCTAATGTTCTTTCCAGTTTACAAGAATGACTCTTGTTATTGATAAATAACCAATTGTCCGCAGTCTGTTAATAATCACACCAATATTGCTGTCAAGCTTTTGACTAGGCACACTATGGGGCAGACAGAAAGCGTCACACCAAGGATCTGTGACATCAGTGACGCCGACAACAACACATAAACACTTCAACTCACACAATGCAGGTGATGATTTTGGCTTGTCCCTGCCAGCTCTGTTCAGGCTGTAATCACAAAGCACCCCTAGGTGTCCACATCCCATTGTTCCCATAATCAGCACTTAGGCTGTTGGTGAGCACTCTACGCTAATTTAATACTGGAGGTAATGACTTCATTTGCAAAGATCTGCATATTTTGAAAAGTACAATGCAAAACACCAGGAGTGATGGAAAAGCTGATTCCCTATGGTGCGTTTGAGGCTCCCCTCCCCATTTCTATAACTGAGTCCTGTTTCTTCTCTTTCATCATAATGACAATGGGAGCCTACTTAATTCTGCCACAAATGAATCAAGTGTAAACATCATTAGTTATTAATATGAATTGCCTTCATTTACAAAATTCAATTCAGTATTCTCCACTAGATTAACTCATTGGCGTTGAGCTGAATCCAGATAGGAAATCATAAATGAATATAAACTGTTAACCTAACATCATTTTGGTAGGGTTTTTTTTGTGTCTTTGCATATTGCAGCAATCATACATCCTTAAATGACGGTTTTAAGTGGTTCTTACATCTGATTCATATTCATTAGTTTCATAGCTACAGCTCAAAATATAGTGCTATCTAATGGTAGAAGACCCAAGATTTTTCCTTGCTCAGGGGCAAAAACATCACTCTTTGGTAGACATAAAGTAATGGACTCCAGTTGTCCCCTAAACAGAAACAATCCATCATATGTGTACACCACTGAACCGTATATATACCTTCACCCTCTACTGGGCTCTTTGGGTAATAGCTCTCCTCCAATAGCTCACTGAAATTTGCATGTGCATAGCTGGCCAATCAGGTTGTGCCTACTGAATACTTGTGTCCTACACAGTAGAAATGGTAGCGAAATCCTTGTGTGCCATCCTTTTTCCTTCAACAATGGTGAAGTTTGCCCCATGATCTATTGTCTCCACCGATGAAGTCTCACAGACATACAGCCCTACAGGAGGCAGTTTCCAACACCCTTTAGTTACATGTTGGTGAGGGTGGACATTTGGACCAATTTGGACCCAGTTTGGAAGGGATATGTTTGCCAATCGACACACAGCAGGTGTGTGTAGTGCCTGCTGTGGTTCTCCCTGACGATCCACCCTGGGGTTGGAGGCATGTGCACACACACCGTGGCCTAGAAGGCTGCTTTGTGCCTTCCCTCCACTTCGTCTCATTCCCTCACCGCTGGAGAGAGTGAAACAAGAGTGATCGACAGTCATCGTGGTGGCCCCCGGGCCGCTACTTGGTGCTGTGGTATCCAGAGATGTCTCAAATGTTGGCAGCTCAGTCCTGGACTATACCCTGATTCTGTGGTGCGCTACTGACTAGATACCTCATACTATTTAATATACAAACATTAATACAACATGAATACAAGTACAGTAAGTCCACATAGACTTTCTTACAAAGAGTCCAGATCCAACATTTTTGTGGACCTCTCCTGGTGTTTAGATTTTATTCCTCACCTTGCTAACGTTTTGCACTGAATCCAACCAATTTTCTTCTTCTTCTTTTTTTTTTGACATCGATGTCTTTTAGTTCAAATTGCTTCAAAACACGCTGAGTCATCACTGCTGTTTTCATCCTGCGTTATAGAAAGCAGGGGGACCACCCTGTAAAAACTCACAGCAAGGCATTGTCCTTTGACCTCAGAACTCCATGTGTGCTGAACCTAGTGGGTGCAAACTGTGTTGTTTTAATTTCAGTATAACTTCAGAAGGTGCTGTTGTATACTTGGATGGCTCTAATTGTTCTGCTTCTTAAAAAGAGGTTTTCTATAGTATTTAATCTCTTCCTCTCATATTGTCACAAATTAAAGAATATATTTTTGTTATATCTTCAACACCTTTGTTGTTGAAGAGCAGAAAAGCTTGTCATCCATGTGTGCTGTGCCTTTGAAAGAAAGTGGTTTTGAAAGGATGCATCAAGCCAGCCAGCTTCAACCCCCCTACAGCACCTAAACAGAGCTTCTCTCAATCCTCGTCACAGAGACGACGGCTGCAGAATACTGAGCAGAAGAGACAGGAGCTGCCCCTCAACCTGAAACACACAATTATTCTCTCTCGCTCTCTCTGTCTCTCTCTCTCTCGCACACATACACACTCACTCTCTCTCTCTCTCTCTAACGCACACACGCACAAAGACAGACATACATGCATACGCATACACACATGCAATTAACTCCACTAACTGAAGCAGCACACACCTACGCAGGGATCCTAGTGCACAGAACACTAACAGCATCAGACGTGCAACCACACACTCCCTTTCAGCAGGAAAAAATGGACCATCTGTGAGCTCTTCAGGCCACCAGCCAATGACATTGTTTAGGACTCATTTTAACGGCAGTCGTGAACTGCATTTCGAATCTTTATTCACTCGTGGCCAGCATTTGGTGTTTGAAAAGTCCTTTTTGTTCTCGTTGTTTTGCAAACATCTGTGTGTGGATGTGAAAAGAGCCATTTCAGTAGAACTAAGCTTCACTAATTTCACAGCTACTATATAGTGTTACCTGCAGTCATCTTTGAACAAATGTACGGAGGTGGTAACAACACATAGTCATCATGCTAATGAGGTTTTATTCTGATACTATATTTCCTGTGTTTGGATGTTGAGCTCAAAGAAAATGCAATCCTCTGATCACCAAATTGCTTAGTTTGAAAGAATATTTCATGAAAAGTCATCGTCCTGTCCTTGAGTATATGTAGTAGGGATGTCCAAACCTAGTTTTTTTTTTAGCTCTGCTCCTGATCTGAGTCCTTTAAAATTGCTTATCTGTCTATACTGAGTCAAATCCAATAGTGAATAGAAATGACATGTATCTTAGACAATGAAATAACAGATGTAGCCTACTTCTGATGATGACATCTGCTAAACCTCATTTTTATGAGTTGCTTAACCTGAATATTGGAGGTCCTTGTTAAGAAATATTAAGCTTAGAAGCTTAAATTGTGTGTATAAATTAACTGGGCAAATGTTTTTAGACAATAGAAAATATATTGTTTATGAGTTTGCATATGGCATCCTGCTACCTGAACATGAAATAGATGAAAACGGTGCTAATGGAGCCACCAAGACCAGCTCAGGATGTAATATGAGATTTAAAATGTATTCAGGCATTTTAATGAATACTCTTCACCTCCTGCATTGAGTTTGAAGTTTTTTAATGGTCGATTTTATGTTTGAAGGTTAAGATGTCTGCTCGGGCACAAAATCCACTTCCATCATCTCTAACACAAACACAGTCCTCGCCACCTTTAATGGAAGGCGATCGATGATATCACACAAACAGATTCAACCCGACATAAAAGCATTTTTCTTTTAGCTATAAACCTGTGGGAGATCTTTGTTCCCTGCTTGTCTCACCTCAAAGAAGCATGTATCTTAATTCCCATCAAGCTGTTTGTGTCTGAGATTAGCCTTGAGCCTTTACTACAGAGCCAGGGTCCATTTGGCGGTATGGTGTGTCCAAAAATGTCTGTTTGCCATTGCTGTCTGGATCTGTCTCATGCTGACAGTGGCCATGTAGAAGCAGGACGATGTGAGCAAGAGCTTAGTGTGAATGGAACAAGAGATTAGAGACACTGGGAGAGCTGGGATGAGGATCCAGGATATTCCAGTAACGCACTTCCCCACCTCTAACCTCACCCCCCCGTCAGACAGAATGGAAAACTTATCTGTGTATGTCAACAAAGTGTGTTTAGCCGGCTGCGTCTGTGTATTTTATTTCTTAACAGGCGGTCACAAGGACAGCACAGGCATCAATATCCATTTACTGGGAGCCAGTTTGCTGCCTGGCATGAGCTGCTCATCTCAGTCAAGTGATTATAATTATAAACAGCCTTTAGGATAGGACGATAATGAGGAACCAGGGAAATGAAAATGATGAAAAACATAAACAAAAAAGAAAAACAGGTGGATTAAAAACGAAGGTAAACATTGATTGAGAGATCTAAAGTGGCACCTTTTTGAAGTTATTTTACATTACATCAGCAGCTAAATTAAATCTTTGTGTTGATAAACTCAGAGCATTTTTCCCTGCTTTTATTGGCACCAATTAACAAAGCAATGTAGAGTGAGAAACAGTTAGTCAAATAGAATTGAGTAGCAACCCTGACGGTGCTATCAGCAATAAAAAATAGAAAAAACATCAAGTTAGATAAATGGAAAAATATGTTATTTGCTAATTTGCAGTAGTTTATAAACCAGAATGATATAAATTGTAAATCAATGTAGGATCCTGCTTCAGGTTGTCAGAATATTGGGACTAAGCTTTGAGGCTAACACATTTTTTTTTATATCACAGCTCTTATCACCTCACTTATATTTAACCAGTAGAGTGCAGTGTACAAAACACACATTGCTTTGGCAGATTATATCAGATGTAAATATATTAATGTTTTTTTAGAGAAAAAACCAGTACAGTACGCTTCTGGGAGTTGAGTCTTTATTGTAGCGATGAACGATTTAAACCTGTAAATTTGCTATTTCAGTATTTGGTGAAAGTAACCAATGAAAAAATGTGTAGAAAAGTAAGTAGGCTACAACAGAATTAGTTACTAAAGATTAACGATGAAAGCAAAACCTAATTTGAGTCTGTAAGAGATTTGAGAGGATTCATTGACAAATGGATTAATTCTAGATTCAGATTTGATAAAATCACATTAAACCTCAACACTATAGATGAATGATAAGTAAAGTTTGAATGAAACCTGCATTGTTTTTTGGCCACATTGGGGCAGCAGAACAAACTGAAAACACAACGTAGACATAAAACTTAGAAAGTTCTAATGATTAATGTTTAGAAAAACAATTGTATATCTCCACATTAAACAGACACAGAGACATATTCATTCAGAGTTGCTGAATATTCATCTCCACCTCCTGAGTAAAAGATCCGGTTCTTCTGCTAAATGCAATGCTATGTTGACCAGATAGTTCCTAACTTTGTTTATCTTCTGAGATAAGGAACTGAAGTAAATGTCCATCACCAACACTGTGGGAATTTAGCTGGTTTGGACTAACACTTGGCGTGAAACTGGTGACCTTTTGGTTACACAACTGTCTATGTAATCCCTCGGGGTTAGATAGACAGTTGCCACTGCGCAGAGCTGTCTGTCTCCTATCCTCCAGCTGCTCAGTATTATCCATTTTCAGATAGTTCAAACAGTGAAATAAGGGGAGGGCTGAGAATAAACAGATTAGTGCAGTGAACATAATTCTGTGTTTTCATAAGACTTGTGTCTGTTCTTTGTCTTGGTTTGACCCACCCTGAGGAATGAGCTCATGACTCTTCCTGTGTCAACCAGTAACTTGTTTGCTCCCTGTTTGCAGAAATGATCCTTTATGCATAATTGAGATACTGCACACTTCTGTTTGTTTGAAAAGCTGTTTTTAAGAAACTTTGGCACAAAGCAGCAGGGCATCACTTTGCACTGGAGTCATCTGGGTGGGTCTTGTATGAGTAAAGCCTGTAGATTATACCTCATTGTCAACATTGGCCTTAAGTCAAGTCTTGTGTACTTTCACTTAATTTCATCCCTAAATTGTTACTGTCTCTTGCTGGATATACCTACAAATTACTTATTTCAAACATTTGACACTTTTCAAATTGTTTTTCCATCGATGTAGCAGGGCTGAGAGACCTTCATTGATTACACAGGGATGCAGCTGGATAGAGGAGGACCTGTGGGTAGTTGCCAAGTTACAATAAGCATGGGAGTAGGTCTGCAAGAACTATCTTGTTCTTTCTGTGTCATAAAACTAAGTTACTTCATTATGTAGAACTTTAAACAATCATTACATTCAACGAACTTTAACTGTAAGACTGACCTCAAATCCAGTGTGGCTGTTTTCTCATATGAAGATACATAAAGTCATAACCCAGGAGGAGCAAATAAAATGTCTCAATAGTGGATGCTTGGATGCGATCCTAACAAAAACTTTGGTCAACATTTTTCTGGGAAATACTGAGCTGTTTGTTTATCGGGGTGACTCATACAAGGAATAAGACAATAGTTTCTGATCATTCTGATCCTGTCATGCTGCAATGGAAGCTCTCTGTTTGGAGAAGGAGCCTGAGGGCAAGTCGGTGTCTTTCCTTTGGGTGCTGTCTGCAGCTTCTACCCACAAGTGACTAGATGTAAGAGTTTCTGCACAGCAGTGGTCATAAATGACACATGCGTGTTAAATGTTATGATTTTATTGGGGAACATCTCTCTTTCTCTCTCTCTCTCTCTCTCTCTCTCTCTCTCTCTCTATTTTGCTCCATGTCCTCCTCTGTTTCCCCCGCCCGTCACTGTGTGTGTTTATTATTTGGGTGAACTGTGTAGTCTGACTCTGCAGAGGAAGACTTTTTTTGCTGAGACCCATTCTCCCATAAGATAAGATGATCTTGATCAGAGATCAAGATACCGTTCAGCTACAAAAACCCCATTTCCTTACTCCTCTAAGGACATTAAATTGTTTCCTTTTGCTCGAAAAAATAAAAATCAAGCAACCCAAGAATTCACATCAGCACGGCCCTGCATTACAGCATCTTTTCCACCTCATTGGCTGGCCTTTCCAGATGCTATCAATGAGCAGGTGATTTTGGTGCAGCCCATAAGTTCTGCATTGCAGAGGCATAGTCTGAATCACTAAATAGAGATTGTGGTGTAGGTATCTTTACATTGTATTTAGACTCTGCACAGCAGCAGCCCTGACTTAGGCAGAACCTTGACTGCTGAAAGCAGGAAGTGCTATAATATAGTCTCCTATCTAGAGGTAAAAAAAAATTCACATTATGATTAGTGTCATATGTGGGTTGTGCCAATTGTTTCTTCCCACATGAATGATGCTTGTAAAATGTATTCTTTACAATAAGACCAACAAAGACTGTGAGTGAACACACACATGCAGTATAACTCTGTGTTTTGCATGCGAGGCACATACAGTGATTAATTAATGCAAAAATATGAAATGATTGTAGTTCATAATTAAGCTTATCTTTGGGGAAAAAGCTAAATAACTTATCTCAGAGCATGGCTGTCCGAATCTTTTAGCAGCTTTATGACACTGCAGAAAATAACCCTTTCCCCCAAAAAACACTTAACAAGCCCCTGTAGGCTTCAGTAAAATTCTTTTTGTAGATTGCCTCACTTTTTCTAATTTCAGTCTTTCATTTGTACACTTAACTGCACCTTGTGCCGAGTTCATGCGGCAGGATTGTAGCCCTGATTTTCCACTCCCTGACAAAAGCCCTTAAATCAGAGACAAATTGGCATTCACTCTGCACTGGAAAATCGGTGCTTGATCTCTATGTGTGAACTGCTCAAAGATGTGATCCGAGAGCTCACTGAGAGCTCGTTGATGCCTCACCAGAAACCCAAAGATGTCAAGCGTCCATTTTCTAGGAAAAAGGTCCTGTCCCCTGCATGGTATTGCATCATTTTTTTTCATGACAGTGTGGTTTGGAGACCAGACAGACTAGTTGGGGATTACTCCTGGTGAAAGATTTTGTAATGTGGGCCCCCCCCCACACACATAGTAT
Organism: Centropyge bicolor; assembly: GCA_037975185.1. Classification (NCBI taxonomy): domain Eukaryota; kingdom Metazoa; phylum Chordata; class Actinopteri; family Pomacanthidae; genus Centropyge; species Centropyge bicolor. Next base: position 6,796,406 of record JBBMOC010000011.1, on the reverse strand, counting down.
GCAAATCACTATAACTTCAAGGTTCCTGATTACAAGACAGAAAGTAGTGTAAATTATTATTATTTTTTTTAACTATATTTTTATTGAACATAGAAAGACACAATACAGAACAAAATACTCCTTGACAACATCACATAATAAGTATGACAGTGCAGAAAAAAACAAAGCCAAAAGAAGAAAAATAAAATAAAATATACATATATATACCTACGTACACACACACACACACACACACACACACGTATATATATATATATATATATATATATATATATATATATATATGTACACACATACACACATATATACATCTTCCTTTACCTCACTAGGAAAGTAGTGTAAATTAAACACGTAGTGTGACCAAGCCATTACCTATTAGTGTTGTAGCTTGATCATAATTTACACCTTCAACTGATGAGAAATGAATCCAGAAAAAGGAATCTTTGCATTTACTAACTTACTAACTTACTCTGCTAATACTAGGTCAGAGAAACTACTGTAAACAATAGAGAGAAAAAAATGTATCACCGCTACAACCTTTAATATAAAAGTTATATAAAGATTTTGAACTGTGTAAATTGTAAAAATATAATGCAATCATTTACAAACTGTGTTCACTGACAACAGTTTCACAAAGCGTTCCTGAGCCTATGTAGTAATCTCCTCTATCCTTTATCCAATCACATGTTTGACAAAGTGGTGAACCTCTCTCCATCCTTACTTGTGAACGACTGAGTCTTTCCAGGATGAACCTTTCATACCCATCACCTGTTACCAATGAACCTGTTTTCCTGTGGAATGATCCAAACAGGTGTTTTTGGATCAGTCCACAACTTTCACACTCTCAATATATTGCATTTGTAGTGTTTTCAACTGAGTATATGTCAAAAAGGATTAGTAAATTTTATTTATGTTTTACACAGCATCCAAACTTTGTTGGAACCAGGGTTGTACTTCCTTAAAAATGCCGCTTTTTGAGAGACTGTGACAATTCTCCATTCTTCAGAGTTTTTTATATAGCACTTTTAAAAGAGAAAACAAAAATGAAACTCTGACTTTAAAACATTAGATAAGTCAGCAGTGACTGTAAACAGGTTTTTACCACCACAGCTGATTTCTGTTTCTTTTGTTGCCAGGCAACAAATACCGTCCCAGTGAGTACTTGTGTGTCTCGGCTGTTATTGCTTGGCAACAAAAGTCCACCCCAGAAAGTAAAAAATTTAATCAGTGAAGCTTGAAAACGACTGTACACAAACCTCAGAGCTGCAGCGTTTTTTTGCATGACTTTAGTTGAATTCAGTGACTCGGCTTCAAAAGGCCTGCTGTGTGGACGGATACTCGGCAGCAGCACAATGAAGAATGATCCCACTCCCCACTGTCTCAATTCATATGCTAATTCAAACCCCTAGCACACACCCACTAATTACTGATCCTCAGTCAGCCAGTGGGCCCTGATTCACTCCACTGACCAGCACATTCAAAACCCCAAGAGAGACTTGAGCGACAGGTCATTTATGTGATGGACACAGACATGAATCAAGTTTACAACTCATGTTTGCATGTTTGGAACTGAACTCACCATAAACCACAAACCACCAACAACCTCTTAGAGGTTGACTTGTTAGGAATAAGGATATAACTCTGAACAAATGACTCAGAACGAGCCCAAAAACATTTCCATGAGCACGTGGTTCATTGTTTAGCAGCAGTTCCATATGTCTTTCTGAGTAAAATGAATCCTGACAAAAATAACCAAAGGCCACAACATGTTACAGGGAAAATGTGGAGGAAAAAGTAAAATGTCATGATTTTTCAAGGTGAATCACATAAATGTGAACTTTTTGAGGAAAAACAGTCCCATGTAGTTTTAAGGCTCTTATAAATATTATTCATTTTCATAAACATTTAACATTATTACTGGTTTCTTTTATTCAATACAACCTCCCTGGAAATGTGAAAAATGTATATTTCACTCCCTTGTCCAGTTAGTGTCACTTCAGCGCACCTGCACAGCAACCACCACATATTAAACTCCTAGCCCCAGGCATATGTGTATAACAGTATAGAATATATTCAGGTTCAATGACAGATACATCCTCCTGAGGAAAGACAAATAGTGTAAAGCTAGATATGATATATATATATATATATATATATATATACATAGAACATATATAGATATAAAAAAAATCCTCTTACACACGTAGACATTACAGCATCTTAATTACCCACAAGGGTCCATGAGACTTTTATGACACCTGACAATAGATGAATTTCATTAATGAACATCGAATGACTTTGGGATTATTAGCCCCCTAGTGTATGTGTGTGTGAATGAGTGTACAGTGTGTGTGTCTGTGCCTGCCCTCCCCTGTGACTAATGTATCATATGCGGCAGCAGGGTCGTCTATAAATAACAACATGATGTTCATTTACCGAACGGGAGGGGTGACTTGTGTCTGGGCAGATGGATGAACGGGTGAAGTGTGTGTGTGTGTGTGTGTGTGTGTGTGTGTGTTGTTCCCCAGTCCCTTGCTTGCATACTGTAGCGGGCGGTCACTTAGCCTTTATTTGAGACCTCAATATTTGGCCCACACACGCTCTCGGAGCGCCTGAGGCTACAGTAGCATTTTCTGGGAGCGCACAGCAGTTGCTCGCTACCCCGGCTTGTGCAGTGCGGTGGCTGATCTGTGCTTACCACATGCAGGAGGGGTTGGGGTCTTAAGTTCACATAACCGTAGGAAGCAAGAACAACACAGCTGTACTGCTGAGTGAGTGGGCATGCTTTGACAGCCAAGTGTTAGAATATAGCAGAGAAATGCAGGATTGAGTCGAGGTGTCGGGTTGGAACTGGGCCAGTTTTCCTCCGTCATGTGGCCCGTGGACAGCTGTACAGAGTAGCTAATTACAAGTGCTTATTTAGTACAAGCGACAATTAGAGTCTATACTTTCAGAACGTCTTTTTGAGATTGGATACAGACACACAAGAACACATTTTCTTTCTGTGAAACTTCTTCTAGAATGTTTTCCTCCTGCCTACGATGAAGGAACTGTATTGTGTAATTAGCAGTTACACTGCTTGTCAACTAGAAGTTGTGGGTTCAAGCCTCCTGCGTAAGTGTCCTTTAACCAGACATTTAATCTCTCCCATCCACGGATCATGATTTGTAGCTGACCCGGTGGTTTGTGGAGGGGGAAGAATTTCAGCTTTGAAACTCTTCATCTCTAGACTGAGCACTTGGTGTCATTTCATGTCATGGCTTGGAGCAGCACGAAAACCTTTAAACACATTATTTTTCTTATTTTATTCTGGTAATATACTCACACAGCAGACACAGAGCAACAGTGGAATTAATTAATGGATGTGTGTTTCTGACAAGCTGGCAAATCCAAGTCCAATATTTACCATCCTTTTAGCTCTGCTTGGCCTCCACCAACCCCTGAGAATGTTCACCAGCTAGTTGCTGACTTTGCCCTGAACAGTTTCACTAAAAACAGCTGCCTTCTGCTGCTGGAAACAAGGTTGATAAGAACGACAAGGCTGAACCACAACAGTAAAGTTTGGTGCCATAAAACCAAAACAATTAGCTGAAAGAGCTATAGACACTAGAGCTGAGGGGAACATCAGAAATGATAGTTCTCTATGGGTCCAACACTATGAGTGACATTGACAATATGACATTGTTAGTATTATAATATTCATTAATGAAGCTTTAGGTGTTTCTTTATAGAATTAAATATGCATGACTACATAAGAAACAATTTAAGTCAATTTTTAGGAGAAAATCATTTATTATTTAATGCAAGTTTTAACTCAGCTTCTCTTTAATCAGCACTGTGTGGGTGTGATTGGCTCAGATTTGATTGACATTGTTGTCTCTCTGATAACATGAGCAAACTGTCCTACAACTGCCATTGTCTCTCAGATTGTCATATTGTTAAGTTCTGATTGGTAGGTGGAAATATTATCATCTTTCTCAAACAGAGCCCATCATTGTTTGGCAGAAGATAGTATGTAGATGTAGAAGGTTTCCAAGTGCCTCTTCATTCACAATTCTTATGTTTGTGTCCACAAATACAAGATGATACATCATATACAGTGTCTCCATCAAGATATAGGATACATGTGTCATCCTAGAAAACAAATTGCTGTTCAACCCTCTAAGTCGTGTTCGTATCTGATTCCTATTGACAAACATGTTAATTCTCTGTCAGCTCTGCGGTCCAAGTATCGAGCTACTTTGGATTCATCGTGAGGCTTTCTGATCCAATAAGCTTCTAGTATCCATCTGTCTCTTATTTGATTTCTGAGGTATATTTGACATTTGGAAGTAATGTCATTGGCCTGCAATGCTTTACCTACAATAAAAGCGCAGCCACACAACGTGAGTGCAGATGCTTTCAACAGCACAACTGTTCGGCTGCAAAGGGGACAAAGATGCATTAATGTTTCATCTGCTTTATCTGTAAACAGGTGGCATTTTGTGCCTGCTACTGTTTTATAAAAAGAGAGAGAAAAGCAGAGCTGAACTTAGGAAGGGTTAGATACTGAAAGATGCTTTGTGGTAAGATGTTTATCACATGTAGTGCAGGTCCTTTTAAAGTGTGGCGCTCATCTGTAAAAGAGTTTAATTCACTACCCTGACTGGGAAAGTGTGATTAGGAAACATGAGTGAGAAACATTGTCCTTTTTCCCAGGTTGAATGGGAAAGAGCACATGCTTGCATTCTCAAATTCCCTTGCTTAATTTCAAGGTTAAAAGAATAAAAAGAAAAGATAAATGTAAATAGAGCTCCCGCAGACATTCTCAGTGTAATAATGAGCCTCCTTTGAGTTTCATCATTATGCTCTGGGCTACAAATAACAACTATTTCATTACCTGTTAATCTTTTTTACGTGGAATCTTTAAATCATTAGAGAGCAACGTGTATTTAACCCCATATCACTGAACGTATCATATATGATCCATGAGTTTTGGAGGCTTCTACATCATCAGTGTGCAAAAAAAAAGGTAGTGAACCACAAAATGAGCCAAAATAAATTAAGTGTTCCTCTTCCACCTGCCAGTTCTGTTGGTGGATTTCTCATTGCTGCATAATAGCAGATAGTAGCTTATACAGAGTAATGAAAATAATAATTAGTGGAATAAAAATAAAAATATCTTCTTGTTTGGAACTACAATGACCAATTTGTTACATACTTTTGTTTTAATATGTTTTTGTTGAATGAAATGAAGTCTCAAATATGATAAAAATTGAAACTCATACGTGGAAATTGATATTTGAAATTTGTTTTGTTTGTTTGTTCAGAAGGACCATTAAAGGCTTTTTCATGGTTCAGGCTTTACAGGGTTAAATTGTGTGTTTTATACACCCAAAACCCAAAGATATATCCAATAATATGCAATCTATAAAAGCAAAAGCAAAACCGCACATTTGAGAGGCTCAAACAAGCACACGTTATTTTTTTTTTTTTTTTATCAGTCAGCTATCACTTCAACATTATTATTTATACACCTGAAAATGTTTTAATAGAAATGCATCACTGCCAGATTCCAGTGCACACTTGAGTGCCTGCTCAAATACACACCTTCCTTAGCTTTAGCCATCCAGACTGTTCTGTTTGAACTTTTCTCAAACGTTACAGCCGAGCTTCAAAAAATGCATTTGTTTGCAGGAGGAATAACTCGCTGCGATACTGTGTTGAAAGCTTTGTTTGCACAACTATTATTGTTTTCTCTCCACAACTGCTTCTTTGTCAAACTAATGATTTCCTTCCCTTTGTCCATGAGTCCATAGAGGGAGGTGCGTGCAGTACACACGGAGAAAGAAAGAGGAAAAGCTGCAGCGTTTCAGTGAAGTGTGTTTTCACTGTGAAATTCTTTTGTGTGCCAGTTCAGTCAAACACACAGTCCCGCAACCTTACAACAGTATCTCCAGAAGATAGCTGTGCAGAGGACCTCTTGCTTCCATGTGCTCATATGGTCTAGCTCAGTCCTCCCCCTGTCTTTCTCTGCAAATGGTACAGTCCATTTAAAAAGGTGCTTGTCATCTCTCAATGCTCTGTGTCCTTTCAACAGTCAGCTGCAGGGAGCACATTTCACAGGGGCAGTGCTGGCTCTCCAACACACACTCACACAGACACACACACTCTTGTGCTGTTACGGAACTCTCAGACATACACACACACACACACACACATGCTTGCACACTGACACACACATACACCATCTCCAAAGCATACACTCCTCCCACCAGATACACATTTCCCCTGAGCCGGATGCCTCTCTTTAAGGGAAAGGACAAACTGCTTTGAGGATTTAACTTGGCTTTCTCAGAAAAAGGGAGTGAGAACAGACAGAGAAGGGACAGAGAAGGGATTTATTTGGGGACACCTTCCTTCACAGGAAATGGTCAACTTGTCAGCATGACACCTTGTCTGGATTCCCCTCTCCTCCTCAGGCAAAAATCCTGAAAATGATGGATGACAACAAGCAGTTGGCCCAGCGCATCGATGGGGCCATTCAGTCCGCCAGCCAGGAGGTGACCAACCTGCGGTCAGAGCTGAGCGCCACCAGCCGCAGACTGGCCGAGCTGGGGGCAACTGACTCTGCCGGCATGCTCGAGACCCTGCAGCACAACCACAACGGTAGGAGAGCCGGTCGGAAAGTGGAGTGAGACTAACTGTGTGCTGAGAAGCTGCGAACATGTGCAGAGGGATGAGTTCACTCTGATGCAGCTGTGCATAATCTTGCGGCGTCTGTGCCCGAGTGTATCTGTGTGCACATGTGTCTTTGCGTGTAATGGATGAGAGTGAGTTGAAAAGAGTGAGTTGTCCGTGGGAATAAGTGCACATTTGAAAGTCAGCGAGTGGATGAGTTGAACAAAAGAGGTGAGGGGTTTCTGTTGGCTTGTGTCCACTCTGTTCTCCCACAAATCCCCTCTCATGTTGAATAATTAACCCCCTGAACCTTTAAGAGGGGGGTAGTGCCGCACTTTAGTAAGAGCAGAGTGGGTAAAGTTACAGCCTCCTTTCACTGTCGGCCACTTTCTGTCTGCTAGTTCATTCGGTTCTCCTTTAACTGGGCAATGGATCTGTGTCTCTTGAGGAAGGGAAAGGGGGCTGGTTTTAGGGTTGCTGTGGGTTACTGTTACTGAGAGCTGTTTGAATGCCTGCCCAGTCTGTAGAATGCTGTCCTCTGCGTCTGTGTGTTTGTGCTGCAGCGGCTCTGTTTGCCCTTTTCCAACTTTTTTTTTTTACACTTAATTTGACATATAGATAGGTAACAGATGTGTGTTTTTGCGCTTGTGTACATGCATAAAAAATGGGGGGCTGCATTAGCATGCGGCCCATGGGTTGTCATGTCCTTTCAACTTCTGGCACACTCACACTCTTGCTGTTTCCATAGCAGTCAGCTGGTACAGTGAGCAGTCTGATAGGATATGTTCCATCTTGGCTTTGGCAGCACTCTGCCTTGAAACCACATATCTCTCAAACACTTCCGAGATCAAGCTCGGTAAAAGGTCTGCTGTATTTCCTCTCTCACACTCAGAAGGAAAAACTGTTGGCTAACTTTCCCTTTGCAGTGACATAGAGTTATTTAGTCCTCAGTTGACCTCTGTAGTGTTTTTTTTAAAGAGGAAAATGTGAACGCAGGCTGCCTTTCACAGCTGGTCAGGAACAGTTTGGTCATGTGTCAGCATTGTTTTTCAATGGGCTGCCTCTGTCGCTTTGTTTTTCAGTCATTTCTTTCTGCTTGTGTGTGTGTGTGTGTGTGTGTGAGCCTTGCGGTATCCCTTTAACCCTGATGCACGCTCACACTCCTGCTGTTTCCATAGCAGTGTGTGTGCCAGCGTGAGTGACGACAAGCATTCCTCTGGGAGGGTTTGAGCACTGATGTCATTGTCCCTTGTAGCTGCTTCTCCGCTCAGCTGAAATGATGCACGATCTGTGATGGAATCACATTCATCTGTAGAGAGGATTCATAAAACTCACATAAATGGCACATTAACATCCAAAGAAGACTTTGTCGCTGGTCCATTCTTAAAATGTTCGCAGCGTGCCTGAAATGATACACTTGGAGAAACTGCCACCTATCTGCAGATCTCTCTCCAGAGAGATGGGTTTTGTCAGACATACAGTAATTGTCTAGAAACACAGTACTAAGTGCTTCTGAGTGCCTCTTTTTTCAACATCAAAAATGACACACTTGTCCTTTTGATACTGGAGATTATGGCTGCTGATTCCTGCCTTTGTTTGGCCTGTATATCTTCCCACCGTCATTGTGTCGCTGTCAATAAGTCTTTTTTTTTTTGTCGCTTCACACCCACCTCACTCTGTCTTTTTTCAACCCCCTCTCCCTCCTCCTAGCTGCTCCTTTACAAGCCCAGGGTGTATAATAGAAACGGCTGGGGATAGGGGGATTAGGTAATTTATCACCAGTGGCTGTGTTGGGGAGGGAGGTGTGTGCTAAGGGTCGCTGGTTCATTGCGCAGCCGGCAGAGTGGGAGTCCTGAGGGAGGCTGTGTTGGAGGTGCTACCTGGCACTTCACTACCAGAAACACTAACCTTGCTAGCAGGCTAGCTTTCCCTAATTGCATTTCTTCTGCCTGGGGATTTACATTTGCATGTTGCATTCAACCCAGCAAGTGCTAAAATTATGAACAAAATGGGAATACTTCATGTATTATCTTTTTGTTGTGGTCTGTGGAGAGGTATAATCTCACAACTGGTTCTAAAACGCACACACACACTCACACAAGATCCAGCGTCCACTTATCTCTCTAAAACCATCTTGCACCTTGCCTATCCTCTGAGCTCACTAGTATCCTCATGTGTTGGTTCATGAGCTGTCCCCCTGGACTTCAATGGACTACATTTAGCTCTGTTGTGGTGCTGTGGGGCTGCTTATATAGAGAAATGCTGAGCAGCCATAAAATGGACTCAAAACTCGTGCCTGTGGCCCCAATTCATGCTGTTCCCATTTTGTCTTGTATGAGAGAGAGAATGTCACATCCAGCTCCACTCTCGAAATTGGGATGGTGAATGAGAAGCCCATTCTAGTGCTCGTTTTTCAACTTACCTTTAGGTGGATGAAGGTGTCTGTCATTTTACTTTTGTTAAGTTTTCAATAATGGTTGTAGTGGACAAGAGGCTTTTTATTCTAATTGTGTCAGATTTAGAATGAAGTGTTTCTTGCTGTCCATTTAATAGAGGCACACACAGGTGGAAAAACTTCCATCTGCTGTCTCCAGTTTGCATGTGACATGCATAATCAAACCACATTTACTTGCACAAGATCCACTGTGGTTACCTTGATTAAATCTGGCACAGCCAATGCAGAGCTGCTGCAGAGAAGATACACAAACTTCTGCGCTGTAGTACACATCAAAATGCTTGGTTTTATCTTTGTATTCGCCACATGGTCTCCCAGTGAATGCAGTGCAAATCAACAAGAGTGTTAGAGATGGTGACATGCCCAGGATGCATCCAAAAGAGGCAGCCCTGTGGCTACAATGAACCACATGCTGCCACGGAGCAGAGTTATGACTCAACATAGAACTGTGTTGGTACTTTTCATAGCTGGCACCAAGAATTTGCTTTTAATAAGAAATTCATAACATAAAACTTGTATTGTAATTTAATTTTTTTTTTGTCCACTTCGAGGCTTTCTTTCAGAGCTGTAAGTGTAATCAGTTGTCATCATGTGACCTAAGATTTTGTCAGCAGTTTTACCACTGTTTAGTTCACATTAGAATGCATGTAACCGTATGATAATTTTTTAAAAAGGTTTTTCAGGCTCCCTTTTCTTTCCCGTTCGTTACAGTTGTGGCTACATTTCTTTTTTGTGAACTATCATAATGCATGTTAATTATTTTGAGTAGGTCACAGTGCTTGATTTACTGTAAATCTAATGCTTCAGACAGTGTTTAGTAGTTGTTAAACGTCTTTGTCAGCTATTCTTTCTGTGTAAACTAAGCTACTGAATTTACTTTCCAAGTGCTTAGAAACTTTCTTTACTTAGCACAAGTACTCTTGCATACTAAGCTGAATGTCACTTCTCCAGAGCTTACTTTGGGTCCGAGTGTTACTATCTGCTGATATGGTTATAAATACAAGTTTTGGATTAAACGTTTTATATTTTTCTCCCACAGATTGTTTTGTAAGAGATGTGAAGGAGGATCATGTTTATTTATTCAGAATTCAAGGGTTATGAGAGAATGTCAGGCCTTTTGCATTAACGACCCACTCATTCTTGTAGTTGAGGATGAGGGTATTTCAACCAAGCGTGGTTGGTCAAGCATTCACAAGATTATTTAATCCATTACTGCCTCAACACAAAGGGAATGATTTTCTATCTGAAGCTCATCAAAACGTTTCACACGACGTCAGGGCAATCATTCGAGTTAAACACAGATTTGATCCTCATGATAATTAAAAATGCAAAAATATATGAATCTTCAAAGAAGGGTTATCCAGGAAGATCAAGATTGAGCCAGGCCTATTATATCATTTAGCATGGAGGATTTGCTGTCTCTATACATCATTAATGAGGAGACAAGCTCTGCATGTTAAAATGCTACTGAGAATACAGTTGGGTGATGTTCTGTAATTCTGTTCACGAAAAGCCTCCGTGGTCATTGACATTAGATATTAAACAGGATTAAGAATATCGGGAGGCTATTTGCGTAAAAAGTTGTTGCTCCTTTAGAGGTGAAGAGAAGAGCAACAGAGACATGACGAGACTACTCATGCTTTTAATACTATTAGCCAGGGCTTAATTTGGAATGAAAAAAGGGCCAGTCCTTCAGACCAGCATCTGCACAGCAAGGTGTATTGGATGTTGTTTATTCAGTTTAACCTCTATCCCTGAGAACCTTAAAGCCAGTGGGACACGTCTCTCAAACTGGCCTGCAGTTTTCAGATGGACACAGTATTGTGATAGCCAGCCATTCATCAACAGAGGATTTTGAAAGTGAAAGCAACAGATGAAGCCTTTCTGAAGTCGCTATGTGGCATAATCCTTCCAGTGGGAGAGGGGCAGCACATTTATGCCTCCTCCTTGTGTTTCTTGAGTTCCAGACAGTTCAAAAACTGCTGCAGAAATGTCCAGTGCTTCTCTGTTTTACTTCCTGTCAATCAAAAACACACACACACACACACTGTTCCCAACATCGACCACTGGCTTACTAAAGTAACATGGCATTTCAGTGAAATTACTTTGCTCTGTGATTACAATTTTAATGCGTGAGTACAGATCCTCTCTGCTCAGTGGGGAACCTTTTATTCTGCGAACAGCGTGGACGTTCAGTTGTCAATATATTAGAGAGACAAATGCTTCATTAACATTGAGAAGAGCTTGAACAGATTTATGACTCCAGTGTGCACATGTGTATACACTGACACATGTGACATCCACTTCTCATTCCCACTATAACAATCACATGTGTATATACAGCACCAGGGATAGAAAGAGTAGACCTATTAAACTGAAGAGCACATTTAGGATACAAAAGAAAGGGCCTGTACATGTCAGCGTATCAGCTACACTTCAGACAGACCCTCATGTTCAAACCAATAACAGATTCCTTTTCTTTAGGCACTTTCCAGCCTGAGCCAAATGTTGACGATCTCCTCTGGAGAGTGAGTTTGATGTTGCACTCACCTGTCTGAATGTCAGTCTGTGAGTCTTGAGTGCGGTGAAGTCCTCAACAATCTGCTCTACATTCTTCGCTCGCCCCTTCTCAAAGCATAATATAACCAGTCCACTCAGCCTGTCCATTCCACTTCACTCCACAAAGGTTTCAGATATTTTGAGCTGAATGAGAGAGAGAGAGAGAGAGGGGGATTTTTGTCAGAAACAGTAAAGAGGACTCACATATCCTCACTGAAGCTAAAGTCACCACTGGAGGATCCATAAGGAGAATTTCAGCATTAACTAGCCTGACTTAGCACCTGTCACACAACACTGTTGCTGTGTTTGAGTTGGGTGCATTTCACTACAACTTTTTTTAACCTGTGCTGAGGTACAGTAAAGCTTACCTGAATCCATAATGAGCTATTTTTTATGATATATGATAACCACCTGACACTCACCTTTGCTATGTGACTTAAAGATGTGACTTAAAATGTAACGGGACAACACTTGAGATAAAAAATTCTTAAAGTCACACAGCTTTCAATTCAATCAACTTTATTCCACAATTAGTTTCTTGAACAGTTGGAGGATGTCATTCCAGTGCTATCTATCTCCTAAACTGTTCCCACATTTAATTCCCAGGACAATATTTGAAAAAAATCTCTCCTCAAAGACACAGTTTTTATAAACGACTCACAGTTGATTCACAACTTAAATAATTATAAAAAAATAAATGGAATGAAGACAGGATTTGCATAATTTGGAAAAACACTTTTATATCTTAGCTATTTGAAAATCTCGACAGGCTTCCACATATTGTTGTACCTTCTTCAATTAAGGTAATATATGCAAAAGGGGCATGAATTTAACTGGAGCTGCCTCAGATGTCACAGCTTTCTTTTTAAAAGTGTGATTTGAGTGCTCAGTTAGTTACATAATGCTGCACTCATGTTTATGAATAAACATCCCGGGGAATATATTATGTAAAAAAAAAAATGCAATTATTTTATCTTATTTCAGTTATTTATACAATGTAAAGGAAAGAACTGCTGTATAAATATATTTGTAAATTATATTTGAATACCCTTATAATATTTGATATATGAAGAAACAAAGGGCAGCATTGCTCGAAGCCATTGTAGAATGGAAAGCAAGACATTTCCAGATGCAAAAGCACTGAACATTTGATGACTGTCTTTACCGCATCAAGCCCTTGGGCAAAAAAAGATCATTTCCACCAGTGCCTTCTTTTATTGTTAAGTTGTGGTCCTGTCAAAATCCCAGCTGAGTCACTCAGGTGTAGAGTGTCCTCACATAGATTACAGGTTTTTCCATGAATTGCATTTCCTGCCGTCTTTTGTCTCTTTGGAAAACCTGACATGCCATTAGCTTTGTACCCTTTCACTCTCCCTATCATTGATTTGATGAAGAGGGATAGGTGTAAAGCTGCTGTCACTCAGAGAGGCGTTTGGTGCAGAATGCCAGCTGGGTGTCTGAAAAACAAAGAAACTAAAAGACAGGATAGATATAACAGGGTAATGCAGTCATAAAAGCCTGCGATGGATTACCTCAAGCTGTGAAAATGGCACCAAATCTCATTAGGGTTTTTTGTGGATGGAGATGGCTTTTGAGTCGCTCTCTGTCTATGGCAATGAGAAACTTAATGACTTGTGTGAGGAAAAATGATAGTCCTCCTCAGGTTTCATGTTTATGGCACGTTTCATGGTCATTTATTTTACAAAGTTACCCAACAGATGGTTGCTCATGAAAGCAGTCCTCAAAAGTGCAACAAAAATTGGAAACGCCACTGTTGCCTTTGGCAAACTTCATTTAGCTCCTCTCCTGGCGTCGACTGCAGTGTCTTTCTTAATGAATCCCAAGTTTAGACTGAATCACCACCCACTGGAGGTTGTATTTCAAATGGAACGACCCATGTCGGCGTAATTAATAAGGCTGAAACCCGAACATGTGGTTGAAGGTAGCAATTACTTGCCTATAAAGTATGTTAATGATGAGTGATGTTAGTCTGTAACCATATGCTTTAAAGGTCATTCATTTACATATACATGTAGTCATCAGCTGAGTGTGGGAATGTCATGGCTTAGATTGATTGCAATCTAGTATACACTTAAAATATGATGTGCTGTCTCTTATGTGTGTGTTCGCCATAATCTGTGTGTGTATTCACAGAGCTGCCACACACACAGACACACTATTCTCTGTGGCCTTGTCATAAGTTGTTGAGCAGAGGAGGAAAGTGTTTTTTCCCACACTGAGCAGCACTCGACAGGCCTTGACACACCAACAGTGGCTTTGTTTGACATTACAACTCTGATTCTAATTATCTTGCACCCCCACTTCTACACACACATATTATTTATTCTCTACCTGAATAGACAATTTGATGCCCTTCATTGCGTTCTGGTAGGTCAGGTCTGCAGTTTATACAGTATTTGATGTTTTGGGTTGGTCACAGTGTGAATTAATGAGTTTGAGTGGCTCTCGGGTATGTAAATGAATGTTGCCCTCTGTCCTTCAGCCTGCCTTTACTGGAAACTGATGCTAACAGCACTCTCACGCACGGCAGCAGATGGCACGAGCGACTGTGCTCTGTAATCGGTGACATTCCACATATTTCGATGCCATGAAGTGCAAATGCTGAGTTGCGTCATGCAGAACTGTGGAAGTAAAGGGCGAGAAAGAGGGAAAAAGTGCTTCAGTACAAAGTAAATGTCACTTTCCTCACCAAAGGACATCTGAGAGAGGCTTTTGGAATATTCTCAAGCTCCATGAAGGTGACAGGCCAGTGTAATGGATAGTGCACCATGTGGATAGACTACTGTGAACAATGATTAAAACTCTCATTAATTTGATGGAAAGCTTCATTAGTGGGTGATGGTGGGTGGTGGGCATCATTGTTTTTATAATGCATCCCCATTAATCTAGAGATGGCCTCCATTTTCCATGTTTGCCACAGGGCCCGGAAAAACATATTAGAACAAACTTCTTTCTCCCAATAATGTGGGCAAGGATCATCCGTAACTGCAACGTTGCCATGATCAGAAATGAAATAAAATGGGATATTAGAGCAGCTGAATCTATGCCAGTCTATACTGCAATTACATCTGATGGGACCCTGATGTAGAAATGTGCACAGTGGAAGCTGATAGGTCTGCTCTGTTGCCCCAGAGAATGGCTCCTAATAGGGTGAGATAGGAGATGAGGAAAGTGTGTGCTTGTCAGGCGTGGAGCCCCCCCAGTGGTTTTTGAATGATGTGATGTGACGGGAACCGGGGGAAGGAGGAGGGGAGTGGGGAGGACGGGGTCCACTGCGGGGCTTCCTAAGATTTTGTCAGCAATTATTCACAATGAGGTGCAGTCAGACCGTCGGCCGTGGCAGCAGCAATGATGAAATGACATTTCCTCTGTTGATCTCACATTTCTGACAGTGGTAGATTGAAAGGATGTAAGTTTTGCCTATTTCTGTCTTCTGATCCATTTCTGTAAGGCCAACACGGTGCAGGATGTGTCTGACCATTACAAAGTGCTGCAGCACGGCTTGAAGATGATGTAAATCTTGATGTTATCCTTGCACTTTATTTCTCTGCAGGGCTTAACAGTAGTAGTATTTTAGGCTTAATATATTTTTTATACCTGTGGGATACCCAAAGAAACATTACTTAGCATTGCTGATATAATGTACCATATGCTGAAATAATTTAACTTCAACTTCATTAATGAAATTTAATGCAGACCGCTGTTCATCTTATTCAGGTCTACTTCAACAACAGGGTGTTAATTTTGGATCCTAGCTGGGGCACACAGTGTGTGCAACCCAAGCTGATAAGGGTATTTCGGGCGTAGGTATAGCCGAATAGAATTACTGCATAGCTCTGCAGAGGCATTGGCTTGCCTCGGAGCAGCTTCAGACATATGTACTGGTCCTGGGTCGGATTTCTCTTTGCACACATCCCACTGCAACCGTTTAGGAGCTGACAAATAGAGTGGGATCTCGGATCAGTGATTCTGTAAAGCCTCTACTCTACTGTGGCAGACGGCTTCCACCAGCTCACAAGGACTGGGCCAGGCAGCTGTGAAGGTGTTTCAAAGTTTTTGCGAGACATTGCCCTGAAATTACTACATCACTCTTGGAAAAGGACACAGGATGTTATGTTCTTGGCCTAAACCATTGGCGTTGAATGTTTACAGACAAGGATCAGTGGGAATGCGGAGGTACTCATGAGCAGCAGACACTAACGTAGCTATTTGGGTATTAAACACTCCCCTTCACCTCCCACATTTTGTACTTGACATGCTGTTTAGAATGGTGCCCGTAAATCTCGTTGATGGCGTTGAGTCTAGATGAGTTCACTACTGAGGGATACCACTCAGTGTCCCTCAGTATGGATGCTTTTTCTGTCATGTAATTTAGCTAGACGGCTTTTGATTTCAGTTCTGTCATTACTGAGTTAGCGGTGACAAGAGATATTTTGGGATTATACTTGTCTTGTCATACTTCGTACTATTTTATAGGCATCACTCTTTCTTTGTCTGTGACCACATTGGACACTTGTGCTTCAAGAAAATGTGCAGCTGTGAGCATTGCCTGTGACAGAGAACCAGAGGTCAGTGGGCACAGACAGATTACATCAGCATTGCTATTGCTATGCAACACACGGTTTGATAACCAGCAAGCCATCCAAGTTGCATTAGTCAGCAAAGTTGAAGTAACAAAGGGGATAATTGTTGAAAATAAAAAAATCGACGAGAGAAAATTAGTGATTGCTGCTCTCACTCTTGATGAAAAGGATAAGCAGTCAAAGTGTGGGTGTGGAAACATGATGTGCTGTGACTATGGAGAGAGTGAATTTACTGGTTTCAGATTTCAGAATTGAAATTTGATAAATCACAGCTAAGATAGTTAATACATTTTCAACTTGGATATGATAGGAGTGCATCCCAAATGTAATGTGCCCTTTGTTTGGAAGAGACCAACACACTTAAAGAAAAGTATAGACTGACCGAGGATTCATTCATTAAACTGCTGTCTTTTTCATCTATTTCTTGTTATCTTACCTCTGGTTTTTCCTTCTAATTATCACAGCAACAATCAGGACACACAGACACGCGATTCTGTTCCTGTGTCTGTTCTAGTCAGTTAGTCAGGCCTGGCTGTTGTGAATATGAGTGATCATCCAGCCTACAATTGTCCATCTATCAGCATGCAGGCTGTCCCGGCCAGCTGGTGCCTGCTGGGTTGGAGCGGCAGATTGGGCAAGCCTGGAAGTCGCCGTGGTGGCAGGTGGGCCCCGCCATCAGGTACCATAATGCCCACTGGCACAGACGGGGCTGTCTCGGAGCGGCGTGATGGGGACAGGACCAGGCACGCGTGGCGGAGGAGAGAGGGAGGCGTCTTGAGCCATGTGTATGCCAGCCCTGACAAATTGGATAAAGCCTCCAGTGGATAGGAAGGGCAGTGCCAGTGTGAGGCTGACATATGAGGAAGACTGGCACAGTGGGTGGAGTGGGCAGAGGGCTGGGAGGGGTGAGAGCGGCGGAGAGCAGATGTGTGTGTCATCAAAAGCCTGGCATCATGCTGAAGGAGAGGAAGCATTACTTTTCTCGAGTGGACATATACAGATTCTGCATGTCTCTGTATGTGTGTCTCATTGTGTGTGTGTGTGTGTGTATGTGAGAGAAAGAGAGGACCTGCCCCTCTATAACAAGACTGAAAAAATACTGTCTATGGTGTTGTTTTCACACGTACACTGTGTCTGTCTGGGGAGATTCTTCATCTTCTACCTCATTAGATTTTTCACATGTCATAAACCAAATTTTTTGCCTTTTCGCTCCTATTATCTAGAATGAAAAATGACTTGAAAGTCATATTTTATCTGCTGATGCACTTATGCTTAGAAAATGGCCACAGACACAGGGTCAGGTTAGCTGCATTGTTTGTTCATCAAAATAAGAGGCTGTACATAGCAATGGGGAAGGTATTTAGCGAGGGAGCAGTGTTGCCTGAAGGGACTGGAAGTGCTAGTTTAACTACATTACTTCAAAACAAGCTTGTCAAAGAAAATTTGGCAACCCTGAATTGCCTGAATTTGATGCACTTCAAGTAGTGTTATGCTGTGAATTATTCTTTAAAATTCTGTACAATGAAAACTGTCATGTCATGACATTCAAAATATATATTTACTTCAAAATGAAAGTGTCTCCAAACTGAATTAGACACTGCTAATTGATACTGTTGTTCACGCTGCCTTTGGTAATGTTATGTGGTGTAGTGTGTGAATAGGTTACCATAAGGCACAATGATCTCTCTCAAATTTGTACTTTGCTGGTACCAACTAAGCCCAACCAAGAAGTTCACTTATCGTGGCACTCCAAGCAAAAAACAGGTGGCTAACTGTCAAAGAGTATTTTGCATCATTACCTCAGATCTTCATTAGCAAGCTGAAGCAAAATTGCCCATTTACGCTACGCTAAAGCAATTACAGATTTCTCTGAGTTGGTTTCACCTCAGGAAAGTGAGGATGAACAAATGTTCTCCCAAAATGCAAAGACTAACCTTTTATTGTCAGTCCCTTGGGTTTCTCATATGAAGATTATTTAATTGAAATTGATTTAATGATTTGACAAAAAACAAACAAAGGCTGGGACTCAGGAGCCTTGTTGGCAGACAGAGATCTGTAGTTGCCTCATACCACTTGAAGATCTGCCCTGTCATTATCTTTCATTTCATTGATCAGAATAATACTGCAATGACCAACTCCATAGCTGACTGCAGTAAAGCTTTCATTATGTAATGAAGATATTACACAGCAAGTAAGTAGATATTAGATGATATGTTGAGAGCAATCTACACTCTCTCTGCATTGTTAATTGAACACTGATTATGTGAACTGCTGGTCCAAGGGAGCATTTTATGATGCAGGCAACATGAATGGCCTCCAAGACTCAAACAGCAAGGGTTTTAGTTTAGGGTCGATGCATGTGAAGGCATCCACTGACCCTCATTGAGCCAACATGACCCTTAACTGTGGACCAAATGACCTCCAAACGGAGGGTGTGATGTCCTCACACAGTCATTAGAAAGTGTTCAATGCGTCACCATGCTTGTTTAAGGCCCATTGAATCTTTATCAGCAGGAAGCTGGGCAGATGTCCGATCAATAGGCAGGGGAAAAGGAACAGAAGAATCACTACTACCAAATGTCTCTTTTGTGAGCAGTCACCCAAAGAAAGTCCCTGAGCTTCTCTTTTTGAGCCATTGTTTGCATGATTGAATGCAAGAGACTGATGTTTCTTGTCTTCTTTACTTTCTATTTATCCTTTCAACTCTTTTAGTTATACAACGTCATAGATGTGCACTAGCTCATATTTTACCAATGTTTTTGCACCATAATAGAGTGAAACTGCGAGGGCACTGCAGGGTTCATTATAAACACTACTTATATTGTGACTACTTTACTCATTGCTGGGATTTCTGGCATTCAGAATTGAACATTCAGTCCCATCCTCTTGTAAGCAAAACCTCAGATACAGTAGTTGCATTTTCAACTTCTCAAACAGAGAGGATGGTGATGAGTGTGACACTCAAGCCAAACTGGCCTACGGTGAAACTTCTTCACCGCTTCCCTAAATATTTGTATTGCATCCCTGTTGTTATTTCCTTCCTTGCTTGTTGTGCTGTGTAGATTTTCTCTGTCCTTTACCTGACCTGTTAATGTTGCAGGTTGCAGACATCCAAAAAGCTGTAAATTGCCTACTTAAAAAATCAAGCCGTGAAAATCTCTTACCGCAGAAAAGCCTTTAAAATGTTGTGGCATGTCTTATTTGTATTTTACAAGTTGCTTCTTATCTGAGACATAACAAAGGGACAGGTACTGCCAGCTGCTCCGTCAGTCTAGAGGTAGTCATGACACTTCATCTCTCTCGAGCAAAGAAGCTTTGTCTCGTATCCCCCATCCAAACAAGCAGAGTTCAGCCAGAGTTCAAAAGGAAGTGGAGAAGGAGAGTGAGGTTTTCGCTCCCCCCTGTGTCAGTTACTCCTCACCTGGCAAGAGAAGTGTTTGGTTTGACAGCTGGTATGGTGCAGATACTGTATATGTGGGAGACATTTTTATTTCTACCAACCTCTTGTTGAAACAGGTTGTGGTTGCTGTAAAGGAGGGTTTAGCTTTTTCAGGGAATATCAAGAGGGATTTTTGAGTCAGCCTGCCTCAGGGGAGCACTTTTACAGATCAAAGACCACAATTCACCTGGCCAATGAAAAACCCTCGTGCTCTAGTTTTATTAACAAAAATACGAAATATGAAATAGTTTGATTGATGAGTTATTCTGTTGAGCATCTCATGGGACTTTGTGGGTTACTTAACGCTGATAAGGTTAACATGAACCTGGGGCCTTGAAGCTTTTCAGCAAGGCTTATTGTTGAGTACACAGATGCAACTACGTGCACACAAACACAAGCACACACACACACAGAGCCTCGCTGCGTTATTTGCTTTGTGCGGTGAGTGATCCATGTGTTGGCATGCTCTGTGGCCATTAATTGATGTGGCTGGCTGTGTAGACAGAATTGATTTTTGGTACAGGCCATAAAGCACAATGCTACAGCTTTTCACTGTCAGAATCTACAAGGCCATTACCTTGAGAGGAAGTTGATGCCACCGTTGAACAGATTCATGGATAATGTAATGGATATAGAAAAAACAGCTTTATTCCACCATAATCTACTTGGCTATTGTGTTACTACTGTTTCTACTCTGAGACGCATTCACAAAATATGGATTGCGGCTGCTGAAAGCACTATGAATTGCTCATCACTTGCGACCGCTATGTTCCCCGTGCCAAGGGTCAATTCATAAACGATATTACCCTGTTGATTTTACAGTGCAAAGATGCCCAGAAAGTTTTACAGCTGAGTGCAATGTGCTCTTGTTTTGCCTGTGATTGTAGTTATCCATTTAACAAAAGAGCAAAGATAAGATTGGATGGCAGAGACTGTAGCAAAAGAGCAAATGGCCCTAATAAGGTGAAACTGGAGACGAGGAGAGAATGAGAAAGAATGAGGAACATTAGAATTGACCTCTTGAACTTGAATTGAACTTAATTTGTTTCAGTCAGGAGAAACTTCATAAGAATGAACAATAAAGGTGATGATTATTTTCACTCATTAAGTTCAATTTGGCCCAGATTTTTCTTGCAAGGAAACCAATCAATTAAGGGAACTCTGGGTCCCAGTGCCATTTTGCATCTTAACAATGCAATACAATACAATAGGTGTTTATCATTAAGCTTCGTTTTTGACCCTCCAATGGAAAAAGATTGGATACGCCTCAAACTGGTCAAAGAAAAGTTCCAGTTCTTAACTGAAGTTGTTATGTTGAGGAGAAATGGATCTCTTTACCATACCAAGTGAAACTGAAAGGAGATAATGTGTTCATAGCTGTCAGTATAACATGTGTTGGCCTAGGATTAATTTAATTTTTTTTTTGATCAATTTCCCTGTGGCGTTTTTGACTTTTAGTAGCACTATGGATCTGTTTTTCTGTGAATGTGTCCTCATTTTTTTCTCTTATACATGAGCATGCACACAGTAGTACACATACACAGCCCTGCCCCTGGTTTCACAGTATGACCGATCAACAGGCGGCGCGTCACACCAACATGTGCTGGTTGTGCCAGCAAAGTCAGAGAAGAAGAAGACTGGCAAACATGGATTTAACGCTGGATTTACATGACTTAAAAACTGGAATTTGTTAGAGCTGAAGGATAAACACAAGTGATTAACACTGAATGTAAACATAACTTACGATGCTTATTCGCTTTCTTTTGGCCAGATGCTGGTTGCTTGTGACGATAAATCTCGATAAGTAAGGAAGTTATTGTGCTTGGTCTAGAAATTGTCTATCACGTAAGCCCCCATAAAACCAGGGGTTGGAGAGGGGTATGCACACTTATTTTCTTGAGCAAAATCAAAGCAAATAAGAATAGTGTGGAGTGTGTGTATTAATTGTTTTCAGTCAGTTCATGAGTTGTAAAAATCAGTCCTGTTATTATAATAAAGAGTAGCTTTAGGCTGCATAGAATATAATATTGAGGGTATGTGCCTGTATCTATGTTTGGATCCCTGTCACTGCCTCTTGTTATTGTAAGAATATCCCCCAGATTGATGTCTGTGTGTATCTAGATCCAAAGCAATAAGCTGCTTATATTAGATTTTAAATCCTTCAGATCACCAAACAACATCTTGGCTCTCGTTCCATAATCCATAATCAGACTATTCACACAAACTTTATTTGGATGCTCCAAAAATGCACTGATGGATCGCCAAAACCCTCAACCTCATAATGACCCATAAATCCGCAGCTTGTAATGCGATCGATGTTTTCCCTTTGCATATCATACTTGAGTGGGTAGATGGATAGGCGGCTCTCGGTGGCGGGTGAAACGGCTTGCGAGGAGGAATAAAGTCCATCGCCTCATAGACTATCGATCTTCGTCAGGAGTGACGTGCCACCCAGTGTATTGTCTGTCTTCCTTCACAAAATTGACTTACATTAGGCTTAGTGCTCAGATATTGCTCTGCTCCTCAGGGTGTTAGAGAACTATTCCCAGGCTTATGCTCCTCACCATGACGCCAAAGTGTGTCATTGATTCATTGATTGTTGGCGTCTTTGAGATCTTGCTTTTCGGCATATATGCTGCTCACAGTGTCACTGCAAATGTGGTTGAGGGTTTATGAAGAACAACTTTCTATCAAAGCAAATTTATGTATTTTAGAATATTTTTTTAGGCAGAGTTCTTGTATGGCCTCTTTTAGTTGAGAACTTTCTCTTAAACAAAATGGTTTTGTGGAAAAAAACATTTTTATTTTCCCCAAATTAAATTACTAAAAAAAGTATTGTATCTTTACTGAAACTGAGATATCCAACTGGCAATAATAATGAATAACTTTTAATCAATACCCAGCCGCAGTTGCACTGACTCAACAGGTGATTTAGATGGATCTATGTCCTTTCCCATATTGACAATTCTCACAAATGGAAGCGTCAGTATAATAACACTGCAAATCTGGCAAAAAAAAAAAAAAGACTTGTGTTTTTGAATAAATCTAATGCGTTCTCAACTTTAAATGTTAATGTTTCTTTGCTCAGTAACTGCCTCCGAGTCTTGCTCCTGCTGGTCAGCTGAGAGACGTGGAGCCGTTCGGTGGAAGGCAGGTAAATATGCAGCGGTTATAAGAAATGGCCCTTTAGCTATGAAAGAGGAAATTGAATGTTGCCATGCAGTGGAAACAGCACAGGCGAGATGTCCAATTTTCCTCTCCTGCAGCTGTTACAAGGCATAAAACTTTGTGGTTGTTCTGCAATGTTTGTTATTCATACTGCTCCTTTCAGGTCATGTTATTACACTGGAGAGTGGAGTAACAACTGCAGTAAAGTGTTGCTGTTTTTCCTGTTTCTATTGATTTTACTGGGTGGAATTATTTAACATCTTATATGGTATAAATATTTTTGACCTACTACTAAACCCCCCAACTAGAACCCTTAGTGTTCTGACCCCTGTTGGAATATAGATTATTTAAGGATCATTGGGATTGTAAGTATAATGCAACAAGCTGCACATAAAACAAGCACATACTGGCACGACCTTGTCGACTACTATCTCTTTAGGCTGATGAGGGCTTTGCCTTGCTGCCCCACATCAGAGCGTTGCTTGAGGATTAAAGTCACTTTCTAAGCGTTTGCCTCCAATCCAGCAACACAGTTATCACAGCCACAAGATCACACTATCAAAGCTTGTGCCCACGCCTCAGCATAAGTGTGTGCCAGCCCTTTTAAGATCTTAACGGCTCCACAAGACGGAGAGCCCGCGATCATGAAAAGCAGCCTAATTGTGTCCTCTCGCTGCTGGTGCGCCTGACGGTTGCACCTATGTGGAGGCTCGTGTGACAGCATCCATGTAGATGTGAGATAGGAGTGCGCGGCAGCATGCTCGCCGAGGGCACCGAGGGAAGAATTGCGAGTTTTCTCTGCTCATTAGGATTCTGCAGCGGCCGCAGAGATGAGAAGAAGTGATGAGAGGAGAGGCAGCGGAGGGCCAGAAATAGATCAAACCAAACTGGAGTCCTGAGTACTGGTGGGCACAGGGAGGGAAGGAATGTTGGCCCTGTAAGGCTGGTCAGGCTAAATGGAGCTGTCTGACCGGATTGCAGATAGAGAGGCACCCAGGAGAATGATAGCAATAGTGAATGAGCTAGCCTGCTAATGATGGGAAGTGTTTAGGAATACTGATAAATGTAAGAAGAGGCCTTGGTTGTGATTGGGAAGGCTGAAGATTAGAGAAACCCTCAAGCTTTTCTCTGCTCTCTCTTTCCTTTCACTCCATCTCTTTCCTCTCCCTGTTATCTCCTTTTAGTTTTTTGCTGTTCTGACTGTGATTAGTGGAGAGATAAGAGGCTCATGATTCTTCTATTTTCTGCTCCATTAGTCTGACTCACTTCATGCGGTTGGTCTGCTGTGGACAAGTGTCTGTTGGTCCTCTCGCCTTCATCGTCTCTCCTCTGTTTTTCAAGGCCTCTCACTCCCAAGTCTTTCATCTGACAAGCCACACATCTCAACAGCGCAGGTTATTCTTTGCAAAATTTGAGTGCGTTTCAATTCCTGGGGTTTTTGCCATGCGTTTGACTTTAGAGGAGAGCGATAGATGTGAGCAGTGTGAGCGAGGTTGTTAGGTGGTTTGGGCTGGATTCTTTGAGCGCTCAAAAAAAAAAAAGCCCATTCAATTATCTGTCATTATGATTTATCAAAAGGACGGTTTTTAAACCTCTCAGTATGAACTGTGTGTCCAGGGTCCAAATCAGATAATTATGACTCCTTGAAAATGTGACCCTGGGTTCAGCAAGTCCACTGTCCCCCTCCATCCCTCCGCCGTCCTCCCCCCTTCTCTCCAAACAGACCATTAGCAGTGCGCCGGCCGCTCTGGAGCTCTGCGGATGGACGACATTTAAGAAACATCGCCTTTAGTCATTCCTCTTCTTCATGCCTTCTTGTTGGTTAACCTTTCTCTCTCCCTCTTTTCCTCCCGCCACATTCTCATCTCTCTCTTTTCTCTCGTTCGCCGGCCTTTCCTCTGGTTCTTCGGTGACTTGCAGTTTCATTCAGGCAATATTTTCTCTCGCTCTGTCTCTCTGTGTCTCTCTCCCTCTCTTTTATATTTCTGCGGATCCACGAGTGGAATGGAAGCAAATAGAGTGAGGCAGCGAGGTAGAACCCACTACCTCATCTGGTAATGAGCCTGGAAAGTTCCCAGTCAAAAGCACACCATCTCCAGGGAGACCGAGGTAAAGTTGCTGGCAGTGGCTGCGCCGGGTGTCTTTGAGGGCCCCGGCTAGAGTAAACAATGCCAAGGTCAATGCTTCTAGAGGTCTGTTTCAGCATCTACGACCACAAAGACACACCGCAGTTTTTGAGGATGTCGTGGGAGCTCGTTCTTCACTCCTCTTTTTCATCCAGCACCTTTTCATTAGTCTCACTAGACCACCCTCACCGACACTTACCACCCAACTCACTTTGTTTTTCTCAAGTGCAAACCTCTAACTTGCCAGCCTTCTCGCTTTTTTTTTTTTTTTTTTTTTTTAAACCTCATCCCAGAGGGAACTTTCTAAAAACCCCTTTTATTTCCAAGGCACAGATGAATCACTCCATACGTCTGCATGCAGCCCAAGCTCGGCATATTTAATGTGAACTTGTTTGCGTGTTCCATCGGATGTAGCTGCAAGGTTTCTATTTAGTCATATTTCTTAGTGCTGTGCTGTTATGTTTTTGTGCTGTTAAATGCCCTTTTTGTCCGTCTGCTGCCTGCTGTTCTCTCTTCTCTACCACCACCACCCCCCAACCCCTGGGCCACCTCCATTTATTGTTCAATTTAATTATTAATGTTCTTAATTCTAGATGAGGGTACAAAGCTGCTGTGTTGTTTATGTATGCCTTTGAGCTCTGAGTCACTCTCTTGCTACCACAGTTGCTGCTGCAGAGTCAAAAGTCATTACTAGTTGGCTAATTACATACAGAGGCACCTGCCCACACACAAAGCACAGACGGGTGGTTTTGTCACATTTGGTTGTTGAGACATCCTCTGTTGAACTTTGAGCTTGGTGTAAACTTTAGGTCATATCCTGAACTGCTGTGTGCAAAGCTGTGTTATGGAAATATCACAACAAGGTGGTCATTACAGTTTAGCTGCAACTGGCTTATTTCCACTACAAACCGCCATTTTCACCTGTAAGCCTGTGCAATATCACAGTACAACCTGTGACTTTTTTATGTTTATGCAACCAATTTGAAACAGCACATATATTTTGAAATGCTGCCTGATAATGTTTTTTTTTTTTTTTTATCAGCACAATAGGGAAAGATTTTTGAATAAGTTCCAAGTTGCTGGGCCGCTGTTATCTGCTGCTCCAACAGCAGACATCTAAACTACTTTGGAACAAAAATAGGAAGCTAAATCCACAAGCGAACACAATTAAGTCGCTTTTCATTTGAATTCACCCCAATGAAATCTGTCTAAAAAACAAACTCTCTGCATTTGTCTGTATAGTCTGTGACTAATAATTAAAAGGTAGTAAACTCTGAAAAGTAATGCTGCCTATAGGGATTAATTAGCGTACAGCAATTCCATTCTGTAAAGGTCAGACAAAGTGTTAATGTTTTTCTTTCTCTCAATGTGTACATTATAAACAGTTTTAGACCAGTGTGAAGAGACTGAACAGCATCTACATACACACACTGTTGGCAAGCTGTGTAACTACAGCATTTAGGAGCATTTGCGGCCCTTCAGGCTTGTAACCATGCAGGTGCTTGACTTTCTGCCCTGTGATGGCGTGTTTGTGTATAAATGGTGCAGCTCACATGTCAGAGTGTCCTGTGCTGTCCCAGATGCTACGGGCCACATATCTCACCATTAATTGGGGCTGAGGGCGAACCCAATACAGATGGTATTTGCACTGTGTGATGAAGAGGATTTTCTGGGTTTACCGCAATCTGCAGCCCAGCTAAGGGAGGAGAGGAGAGACGAGGAGACCGGAAATTGGAAAAGAGAAATGGTTGGAGATGGAAGGCTGAGAGAGGGCCTGAGAAAGAAAGTGACAAACATTCAGCATGGAGATTGAAGCCAAGGCTGCACAGAGCCTTGGAGGAGGAAGGAGGGTGAAATAGAGAGAAATAGATGACATGAAGCCTACACAGAAACAGAATGTGTAAATCCCTCATTCCTCTCTGCTTAGCACTGTTTGGTCATTATGTTACAGCCCTTTGTTCCTTCTGCATGATTATTTTTTCTTTTTTTATTGCTTGGTTGAAAATCTATTGATCTCGGAATTTAGGCTTAATTTAGTAGCGATGGCTAAAATGTGGTATAAAAAGCCAGATCGGCATACAGCATCCTGGTTATGGTCAGCATGGAAGCCTCAATACAAAGGGTTAATCCACTCGAAAACCTTCCCCGCTTTAAATCCCAGCTCATCCTATAATTACCACTGATAGAATCTCCTGGAAACTCATTCAACTTCTTAATGTGCAAAGTTAACTTGATGAACGGCGAGCAATAATGCATGTGCACCCTCCATCAGTCACCATTAAAACTGAGAGCTGGCCATTGCATCTCAATATAGCATTATTAGCATCGGGGTTTCTCAACAAGACGGAGCGTTGTGCATACTAAACCAGACAGGAAGCCTCAGTGTCGCACTGAAAATGAACAGCTACTCCACTGTAAACTTTTTGAATGACCGTCAGCTATGATTAATGTGTAGTGTTTACTTGTGAGTGGATTGTAACCGTAGATACTGGAACTCTAGAGAGACTCGTCGTCTATTCCCACCAGCTGATTTAGAGTGCCATCTTCAGACGTTCACATTTCATTCTCTGAAATTCTGTAAACCGACCAGGATCCCTCAGTGATGCACGTTTTTTGCTCTGAGCGTTGCTGCGTTTATAACTTACGCACGCAAAATAAGACTCTCAGGATGCAAGATACAACCTTACCTCCCAAATCATTTTTGCTATGCTCACCCTTTTTTTTTTTTTTTTTTTACATCCCAAAAGATTTTCATAAAGGACTTTTCTGATGAACCAAACAATAATGCCCCCGCTGAGTCACACATGCAGCCCACACAACATCCCACTAATGCATCTCAGCTCATCGTACAGGGCGATCTTCTTTCTATTCTCTCTTTCACCGTAGACAGCTAAGATGATGAATGCTGTTCTATTTGACAGCCTTTTTTCCCCCCCCCTGTTACTCAAGACTCCACACTTATGTCTGAACGCCATTGTTACACTCAGGAGCTGAAGCTATGTAATTTCAAAGTACATGACAAACCAACCAAATTGTGGGATACAGCGTATGGAACAATTTGAAGGAGATCGACTGTGAATGCTCTATCTGCAGGGAAAAGCTATTACATGCAGCAATGGTCCAGAGTAAGCTCGAGAGACATGTTGAGACAAAATACCAGTGTGTGGTGGTGGGGTGCTGTGAGAGAAAAAAAGATTCACTATGAAGGAGTGATGGATATGAAAGAAGCTTGTGGTGTCTCCAGCTCTCCATGTCTATTCTGCTGCACTTGCTAACAGCATTTTGACTATGTCATGATTTCTGCTTTGATACTGGGTGGACTTGACCCAGGCCTAATTTTAATATCGGCTGAAATCTCTTGTTTCATCTCTTTTCTGGACGTTTATTATTGTCTGTTCTTAAAATAGGTTTTCAGCTGAACTTGGATTGGCAAAAAATCAATGACTTTACAGAAGATGGAAATTATAGAAATGGATTGAACGTGTAGTGAAGTACTGTGGGAACTGAATAACATATGAAGTCACTATCAATGTTTTTATGTATTTTCTCCAACATGTACAAACAGTACATCAGTGTATGTATTTCTAGAAACACACCTGGACACATAATAACAAAAAAATTCATGGTCAAGTTAAGTCAATTTTATTTATACAGCCATGAATCACACATCACAATTTGCCGCAAGGGCCTTTACACTCCACAGCATACAACACCCATTTATAAAACTAGATGACTATTCACATTTTCTTGAGAATTTGTTGACCTTTAAGCTACTGGTTAAGACATGAGCAATAATAACTTGATTTTCATTTCATTTCAACATTTCCTTAGAGCTCTGAGGCTGCTATTCAAGAAGAGGGTGATAAAGGACCTCTCCTTTCTGTGTCTTTTCATTCGTTAGTTTCATTATCACTTTGCACTTTGCTGAACTATTCCATCTGATCTCATCTGGAAAATCTAAAAATGTAATGTGTCTGTGCATCTTTCTGTATAAAGTATGCGTAAAATAATTGTATAAAATTACACTGAATTTAACTTCTCGCCTCGCGGCAGAAACCTGTCTCACCTCCGACTGAGCAGGAAGAGCAGGCCGTGGAGCTGCAGAAACAGCCTGGTCCCACCTCTCCCTCGCAAACATGATGGATCGCAAAAACAGCCAGTGTCTGGAAAAACAAAGCCAGCATTTAAGCTCCGAGCTGCCCACTGTTCTTTTCTGTCGTCCCTGGCATAAATCTCAGTCAGGGCATACAGACTGCTTCCTCTAAGAGAGGTGAGAGGGGTTATTTGTTTCACTTTGCGGGCAGTCTGTTGGAGGTGGGTGGTGGAGATTTCACCTTGTCTCTGGGACGGTTTTAAGCCTAATGAAAGAGTTTGGACAGCAGACAGACAGCCACTGAACGGATATGGATGTGTGCAGGTCTGTTAACTTTTTTTCTGTTTGCCACTGTGGCTGGCAACTATTTTTATCTGCAAACCTTTATCTTTATTTGTGGCGATGTCTTTGTTGTGGTCATTTTCCATGACTTTTTAAAGGGGGCTCTAGCACCTCCTAAAACCAGTTATTATTAAAACCATAAATTGATAAAAAATAAAAGTTTAGACTTAGTACTAAAACTATAGTGTTTTTTGATTTGTCACTGAGGCACAGGCTGTATGTGTAGTATTAGTTTTAGTTTATGATCATATGAATTAATCCATTATTAGATTTCTTGCCATGTTGACTCTGTCACACACAAAAGCACTGAGGTGTTTTGGAAAAACTTTTTCCCACAGAATCCATCTAACAAACATCATCACGCTGATCATCCTGTCCAGGCAGTTATAAGATAACTGCTTTTACTGCAGGTGCACAATGATAGTTAATGATTAATAATGTTGAAACAAGTGCTCATGTGGATGCGAGAGGGAGCATTTGAGCATGGATAGAAAACTTTCTGAGCCCAATGCTACCCTACAATTCTCTTCTTCTTGGGTCCAGCACAGGGTGAATGCACACATTATTTATGCCTCTTGTATGAAATAGTTGCATCCTCACTACACTGCATTTTTAGAATGATAACGTGGTCATGGGTCACCGATGCCTCACTCCCTCTTCCTCATTCTTGAGGGGAGAAGTAAGAAACATATTGTGCAGCAACAACCACACATCTATTGAGGAAGTGGATCAGATGATTGTTCGCAGAACGTTTTGTTTTGTTTACTAAACATGTCTGTCCGTGTGCCTTTTTCCCCCCGCCCTCCAAAGTGGTGATGGCCTGAGGATTACACCTGCTACTGCCAGCAATTTGGCGGGTGCTAATTTCACACCCTGGATGTATGATTGTGTTATTCCATAATTTGCATTTTTGAGAACACTGCCACACTGGCAGGCTTCATGAGTGTGTAGGCCTATAAGATGGTGTGTGTGTGTGCTTTTCTTTCCACTAAAAGTACCCACATTCTCTATAGAGGCTGTAGATGAATGGTGATTCAGTCCTGTACAACAGTAGAGTTGTGTGATTATGTGCAAAAATGTTTGTTTAAAAAGTCTCAAATCGGAAAATAATCAGACAGTGCGTGTCATTTCTCTCTCTCTGAACACACATGTGCTCTCTCTCTCTCACACACACACACACACACACTCACATTGGCAGATAAATAGGTAGCTGGGGATTGGTTCAACCACAACAACAGATGCTCATGTCTGGCCACTGCCACGTTAGCCGCAGCCAGCCATGCAGTCCAGTGTCTTCCAATCCAAGTGGATTGGAAGACACTGTTTATTTTCAGTGTATGAAAGCACGTGCTGTATTTGTAGCAGACACACAAAGTTCTTGTACATCACATAACATGAATGGTGTATTCTGTAGTTAGTGTTGAATTGATTTAGCACCAGATGCACACATGACACAGGCTTTAATTTCACTGAAAACAAACTACATTGTGACCATGGAAAATGTATGTATTGATTCCTGGTTGGCTGTAAGATGTACAGAAAATGTTTTTAAAGTTTAGTTTACATTATAGCTATTGATGCACAATGCAAAGAGTTGAACACAACAAAATAAAGGAGCCTGTTTTACAAACTATTTAAACAGAAAAAATGGGATCCATCCCAATTAAAATGTTCTCATCAATGTACTGTTGCTTTGTTTAATTGACATATTCACACAATGAGCTCTCTCCCTCCAGATAGAAATGTCCAGACTTGGTTGAACTAACATTCACCAAACATCCTCAGGTGGGCGCACAGCCCAATTCCTAATGGATGCAGCTGTTCATCCGCATTGCACAGTGTGAGAAGACATTTAGAGGTGGCGTGAACGCAAAGTCAATGGAATTTTCAAACAGAGGTGAACAGATGTAGATTTATGGATGTGAATTTAGGTGAAAGTGTGTCCACTGAAGTCAAAAATATTTCAAATTGAGTGAAAAATTATTTAAATGAATATCTTCCCTTCACTCTGCCGAGAATTCCAGTTTGGGAGTTTATTGAAAATATTTTCTTGCTCATATCTCCCATAGCTCCCAATGTCTGTCTTTATACTTTTGTATATGAAAACATTGTTCTGCTACAGTATGTATCCCATTATATTGTTTTTCTAAGTGAGTATTTGGAAAAACACATTTCCAGAAATTTCAAACATTCAATAATTGAAAGAATGTGTGTTTGAAATGAGGCAGAAACTTTCTTACTTATCATGAACTGTTTTATGGCTTCAGCCTCAGGAGGAGGGACAGCTTGGGAAATACATTATGGCACTAATATTGCACCAATTTCAGGTGGGTGTCAACCCTTTCATAAGGCATCACCGTCCTTTCACCACTGTTTAGAGAATGTTACTGTAGCCTCGCTGAATTAAGGAGCGGGTGGGGGTGGAGTCCACGTCATTGATCGAGAGGATTCAGAAGACATTTATGCGCTGCGAAGTCTCCACAGACTTTTTATGAACCTCAGATATGCTCTAAATGACCTCCACTGCCTGTCCTGTGAGTGCTGCGTTTGTCTCCTGGTGTGTGTGTGTGTGTGTGTGTGTGTGCGCCCCCGTTGATCAGGGCGTGTCTTCAGATGGTCATCAGGGGGCCAATGAGAGGGTGCCTGGAATGGAGATGCACACACACACCCACACACACACACACTCAGGCGCACAGACGCACTCACACACAGATTAACGGGGTAAGCTGTGCCGCTCATCTGGGATAAATGCGGTCAGAGAGGGGAACAGCTGAGCAAACAGCTCTGGCAAGAGGCAGAGAGCAGAGTGGAAAGGGAGAGAAGGAAGCGGGAATGACCAACTATTCATCCCGGCACAGTGTTGGCGACCGGCTGCCACGTTGGATATGCATCAGCCCTGAACCTGGGAGAATGGGGACCAGTAGAGGTAATGGCTAACACACACAGATACTGGACTCAGCTGCCAACGTGGTTTTTCCTTTGTCTTTCCTGCAGCAAACTGCACTAGGAATGGGAAGAGTCAGGGCAAACTAGTTCACTGTGCCCTGGAAGAAAGAAATTATTGGGATGCCTGGGAAATCCCTCGTCCTTTCTATAGAGACAAATCAAGGACAGGTGCCACTGCAGGTCTATTCTATGTGAGACAGTCTTCACAGTCTGGCAGCACTTGAACTTATTATGTATTGTTTTTTTTGTTTTTTTAAATAAAACTGTGGAAGATAAGTGTTGTTAAAATTAGAAGAATGAGGAGGAAGGCGGATTTTGCCCTGAAATGAGAAAATCACACACTTTCACATCTAAAATTCGACTCTCTTGTTTGGAATGACATGGTTTGCAGCGCTCCAGATGTGGCACAGCGGTTAAGTGAGTCATGTTTTAGACAACACTGGAGCGGAGGTATTATGCTGGGACATGCTCCCTTGTTGTACAGTACATTACGAGGCCAGATGGCCTGATGCTGATCGTCAGTTATGAACCAATGAAACCGGTGTCATTAGGATAGATAACAGTGACCTGCCCTGTTAATCCTCCACTACTTTGTTCAGATGACGGGGAAAATAAAGTTACTGTTGAAATGATTGCAACCTAATTGGCTGGGTTGTTGCTTGATCCTGAATCGTGGGGTTGGACTTTGTGGTAGTGAGCACTTAATTTTTTTTACTTTTCTCAGATTTTGCTTGAGAAAACAATGAATCTGAAAGCAAAGAAGTGCATTAGAGATAGGGAGGACTAACTGTATCAGCTACACTTTATTCAACACCGCTGTAGTGTCAAACACATTAGCCTCTCCCTCATCTATCCACACAGAAAAGTCACAACTAATAGGTAAGGCTCAGTGCAATTTAGGTAGCAAATTGAATTGTGACACTTAAAATCCACTTTCGTCTCAAGGCTTTCAGAGGTTGTCATCTTCTGGGCCCATTTTGTTGCCCAACTCAATTTACTCACACTGAAACCTTCTTTTCAGTGTCGCTACAGGCTTTAGGAATTACCAAGCGAAAAATTAACTGTGATCCCGTAGTCTCATTTTGGCACATTGACATTTCTAGGACGGACTTGTTGTCGCTGAACATGCTTCGCAAAAACTGTACGGGCAAAAAAAAAATTGCCAAAGGAATATCTGTTCAAAAAAAAAAAGTTGCCTCAAAAGGAATATCGACATGAACGTCTGGAGACATCGTGTTCACTTTTCTTCACTTAACTTTTGACATGTAAAGGCTTTGTTTTGTCTGGTTCTCTGCAATTGTTCCCTTTCATGTCCAAAAAAGATTTGATGTCCAAAAACAGTTGTTTGGGTTTGAGAAAAGGCTTTTTGTCAACCGCTCCTCCTGGTGCGTGAAGACACAGTACGCACACACAGTCTATTAGGCAAGACGCTTGGGAAGTCTAGGCAACCTTTTGAACTG
Organism: Centropyge bicolor; assembly: GCA_037975185.1. Classification (NCBI taxonomy): domain Eukaryota; kingdom Metazoa; phylum Chordata; class Actinopteri; family Pomacanthidae; genus Centropyge; species Centropyge bicolor. Next base: position 6,762,554 of record JBBMOC010000011.1, on the reverse strand, counting down.
CTTTCTGAGCAAGATGTAAGATGTTTTCTCGTGGGTATAGCTGGTTTTTATGTTTTCATCCAGTCATTTTTTTTTGACTACTGCCGCTGCATGCCTTCACAGTACACCTCGCTCGCTGGGTTTAGAGGGTCATTTGTAGTCGATTGTGAGCTATTTCTGCAGTGTGATTTTAGAATTTAGCTCAGGATTTTTATTTATTTATATATCGAAAAAGCAGGTCTTCATGCTCCTTTGCTATTTTCAGTCAAAGAGTAGAAATGTTCTTTCATCTTGTTTAACAGAAGAGCTCTCGACATTGCTTACCTATGCACTGTACTTATATGGTACTTGAGCTGGGTGTACAGTCCTTTATTGCGATTGCGGCTGCCTAGAATGGGAGTTTTAGCGTCACATCTTTCTCTGTCATGTCAGTGGATATTATGCAGAATAAAGACCACAGTCGTTCTGTATAAAATCCATCATTCTGGATATTGCAGACTGTACAAAAGTCCTGAACAGATGGTTTGCTCAGTGGTGTAGATCAGATGGAATTGGATGTGTGCGGGTACAGATGGCTGCCCATACCTGTGTGCACATGTGCATTTGTTTTTGTATCTGACCACTAGCGTGCACATGTGTGTTTGCATGTAAAAATGTACATGCGGATATGTAGTAACATTACAGAGCCCTGCGTCCTCTTCCCCCCTGGCAGCAGCGGTCTTGTGGTCTCGCGCCGTCACCTCACCAGATTGGGAGAGCAGCTGATGGAGGTTATCAAATTCCCACTGCATCTCTGTCTCTTTATCATTCATGTCCGATGTGTGAACCTCCTGCCAGTGTCTCGGGAGATTCTCCCAGTTAAACCAAGGTTAAATCGAATCAATTCCCATGTCCACATGATTAGGCCTTACCCAATTGTTAATTATCCAGAGCATGGGGGAGTTGATGGCAGTGGGATGAGTGGCAGGGGGATAGGGACACTTTGATAGTCCTGCAGTGTTAGACTGTTGTGTGCATCATCTTGTCCCAGCTTCTCAAATGTGCTTCTCTTCTCTGTGTTATATCAATATGAATTAAATACCTGGGCTTCAGGGAACATGCGATGACCATTTTCACCATTTTTTTAAGATTAAACTATGAATCTGTTAATGGTAAAAAATAACAATGAGAGATAATGAAATTTGACTGATGTCCCTGTTGATGTCCTGAGACTTTGATATGCTGCACTCAACAAGCACTGTGCTTTGGATCAACTAATATAACAGAAAGTCAGGCCAGAAACCAATAATGTACAAGTCTCTTTTTTTCTCCATTTGGCCTAAAAGTGAGTCATTTGAAATTTAGCTCCGGTGTCTGAGCTTTCCTTCTGTTGCTCTGCCAGAAAATGGCTTTGTCAGGCTATTTTAGCGGAGGCTTCAAAGATTACATTTCCCCAGATTTGCTATTCTGGGAGTAAAATGGCCTTTGCGGTGTAACAGGCTTCTGATGGGAAATGCTCCTGAAGGGAGAGAGAGCACTGGGTCACTGTGACTTTTGGGCTCATAGAGCTGTGGATATAGTGCGAGTCTCTCCTGCTGCTTAATGCTCAGAGGCTTGCTTTAGCTGCGAGACTCAAACAGACAAACAAATATACATCCTCTCGCAAACATACACACTCAGTCTCGCATTTTGACACACGCGCGGTTTAATCTTGTCTCTGCGGTGGAGATTGACAGATGAACTGCTCGTGTCCTAAACTTTGGTCACAGTCTTGGTAGTGGGCTTAATCTGCCCACACTTAGCTTTTCCACATAATCTCAAGAACCTTCTTTAATCCACAGATGTCTGTAAGCTTTCACTATAAGCCACAATTTGCATGTGTGTTTGTGTGTATGTGTTTTGTGTACGCTTGCATGCATTGCCGCGTCCCTCCTGCTCCGGCCCATTTGCTGACTTGACTTTTCACACCACTCAGCCGCAGTAATGAGTATGAGGCTGGCTGTGACAGGCCTCACACAAGCTCCATGCATTATTTAGCTAATGGTCAGGTGGCAGATGCTGGAGTGCTTGTCCTGAGACCAGCGTCCCCGTGGACAAAGGCTACCCTCCTCGCTTCTCCAACCACCTAATTTTTTCTGAATAAGATCAGTGATGTTCCTCTCCGGCGGTCAGTGAGCTCACTGTGGTTTTTCTGGGTATCCTCCCAGTAGTTAATGTGGCCTCCCACGGGCTTGTGTTTGAAAGCTTGCAGCCACCCACAGTTTCAAGGGCTAATATCTGAGTTGGAGGGCAGAAGTACCCATCACATTTGCATGATCAAAAAACCAAATCAGACCAGCCTCACCAGGACACCAAAGCATTTTAGAGATGCACTTTTCATTACAAGATAAAGCCAGCTGCGTGCACAGTTTTAATTTGGACCCATATTAAAGCATTACTTTATATACAGAGGTATATTAAATGTCAGGTTCATGTATAAATTTAGTGCTTACTACTGTTAATATTGACAGAGAAACTACACACCTTTTTGCTCTAATGTCAAACCCATAAATATTTGCAAAGATGAAGGAGATGTTCAACTGTTCATTTCATGTACACTATTAAATGTTTGGCATTTTCTAAGTCATTTATGAAGGAAAAAACATTTGCGGGTCTCATCTTCCGTATTGTGAGGCTTTGATGATTTTGTCTGTTTCATATTATTGCAAGCAAAATATCTTTGGCTTTGAAGCTTTGTTCTGTATTTTTTTCAATTATTTTTCTGATATTTTATTGGCTCATAAATTAATGAATTAACAGCAGAGATATTAAAGGGGGTGGTCAATAATGAAAAGACTTGCTAGCTGTAGCCTTACCATTGTACCTCTGAGCATTGCACCAAGATTACACCAGACCCTGCATTTTTCTGAGGCAGTATGGGGTAGATGGTTCGGGGCAAATCAGGTCAAGCAATTACAGACCCGAGATATCAATCTAGCCTCTCTCGTTATAATGTTGCATAAACAACGAGCTCAATCATTTGTCCCTAATTTTCACACATTGAGCCGGGTGGCAAAAACCATGAAATGTCTGTCCAACTTTACACCAGCTGAGGCCCGAGCTGGAAATCTAATGACGCTAATTGCATTCATTAGCTTGGCTTTAGGGGAGCGGCTCAGATGTTGTTTGGACATGGACGTTCGCAGAACATTCTGTTGTATTGTGTAGTATCATCCAAAGCTAACTGGAGCACCATGGAGTGCTGGCTGCTGTAATTGGGAGATGTTAATTAGCCTATTGGATGGAGCTTGTACCCTCCTGAGTATTGCCTTTGTGCGCTGCCCTTTTCTGTGTGTGGAGCTAACCTAATGCTTATGTCAGTGTAAATGTCTGCATGTGTGTGTATGTGTGAGAAGGAGAGAAATCATAGGACAGTTAGAGCATGTGTGTGTGTGTGTCTGTTTGTATATATGTGAGCAACACTCTGGAGGTCTAGCTAATGAGGCAGTCATTTGTTTAACATAATCACCCACTAGTTTAAGCCACCCACTTCTCCTGGCACAGGGACAAGCCCTATTATAAAAAGGGCGTGTTTGAATCACATTAGCACAGCAATGGCCACCCCCACCTCCCTGTCCCCTCACCCCAACTCCCCAGTCACATGCTGAAATGGACCATCAATACCCAGCTGCCATTGCGCCAGCCAAGCCATTAATGATGCCAGGGAGATGCGGTGGGGCTGCCAGTCTTAACTCTTTTTGGGTCCCCGTAGTAAGTTCCACTAAAATATGTTAAATACTGAAAAGAGGCTGTTTTTCAGAACACTTTGCATACAGCCAAGTGCTTGGATTTTATGCACAAGCTGTCAAAAGATGCTTCACATGAATTGCTGCCACACATGAAGGATGAGAGTTGGTGAGATGGTAATGAAGCCAAATACGTCTGAATAAGCCTCTTTTTTTTCTGCAGTGTGGGAAAGAAAACAGTCCCTCGCATTTGATGATGTTTTCAAACAAACTGTAAATTGTCATTGGCCTTGATGCTGGTTTTATGCTCAGGGTTTGTTTTTTTCAGAGCGCCAGAGGAGTGATATCACAGGCTACTTTTCACGGTAAGATCGGTGCACGTGCAGTGACATTGCTGGTAACCAACAGTCATATCAGGAAAAATCCTTCAAGTAGTTTACATTAGTACATTTTCAGTGTAATTCAGAGGTTGCTCTTGCTGTTTTACATCACAGCATGGAATTTTAAAATGGTAACACACCAACAGCCTACTTCCTGTGAGTCAGACCAGCCTTTCAGTGCCAGCACTAGCTTTTATCAGTCATATGGACTGGGTATATAGGTATTATGATAGTGCTGTTCTGTTTTTAAAACTATTGACATGTATGATTGGTTTTATGGTGGAAAATATCCTATTCATTATCGTGGTAGACAGGCAGAGACTTGATGACTAGTTAGTCAGTCAGACAAGCCATTTGTAATTCAACAGAAAGCAGACAATCTCAGATGACAGACGGCCTATCTGATCTTCCAGCTGCCTGTCTTCTACAAGATAACAAACATCACCCGATAGGTTGAGAGAGGATCAGCCTCCGCTAATGAAAACAGGCCTTTCATCACTCCTCAGTCTTGGAGTGAAAATAGAGAGGCCGACATAAAGCATAAACTTGGCCTGAAGTGCAGTTTCCATGTTTTTATTGGGAAAAGGAATAAACACCTCACATCAAAGATAAACACAGATATTTCTGGCTGCATATTTCCCTTCACTAAACAACTGTTTTGTTTTTGATCTATCCTTCATGTTTCAGTTTATAAAAGTAGGTGCTAATTGCACTTGAGGGAAGTGCTGTGCAAATTAGGGCCCGGGTGTAACGAATGGCTTAATCAGAGATTAGATGGAGAAGGCTGCAGACATCAGAACATTGCGGGGCTAATGCTGAGATCAGGCTGGAGAAATTCAGCCGCACATTCATTGGTATCAAACCCGAAATCACATTAACCAAAGTGCCGCAACACAGGGAGCTGCTGGAACTGACTCAGACATACAGTCACAAGCTGCAGACTACAACAAAATGTTTTTACATAAACATATAAGTATTGTGTTTTCTAAACACGGCAGGGCTGCACATAATGTATATTTCCATTTTTGATTAATTAATTGATCTTATAGTATATAAAATGTCAGAAAATGTGTAAAACTGCCCATCACACATTCACAAAACCAAAGGCGGCATCTTCACTTTGCTTGTTTTGTGTGAGTCAGTCAAAGATATTTAATTTACAAAAAAAGAAAAGCAGGAAAGCCAATGATCTTTTCAAATTCTAATGTAATCATGTCAAAACTAAAACATATTTAGTATCTAAACTTGCATGTGAGACTTTAAGTTGTCTGTCAGACTAACAACAGTGTGAATATAGATTTTTGATTACATTACAGATGGACCATTTCGTATTAATGTCCCTTGTTGTGTGGAGGCTTTGTTCAGACTGCAGGCAAATCAAATTTGTTTCTCAGATCAGATTTTAAACATAGACTGTCCACACTGTTATTTGCAAGGGATCGATTGGACTTGTGCGTCCACACGTCACCAACCCATCTGTGAGGGCTGTGGTGGTAATGATGTAGGTGTCAGTAATCACATGCGTTGGTGACACATCATTAGAAAATGGAAGCATTAGAAATGGAGAGCCAACATCCTGTCCTCCAAACAGTCACAATGTCAAGTGGCAGTGCAGACCTCCCATGTTGCACCACACAAACTCAGCAACAGAGGAGGCTGGTATTCACTGATGTTGATCTTCTTGATGTTGTCGTTCTGTGTCGCATTGCAAGTGACCCAAAAAACACTTCTAAATCTGCTTGGAATCACATTTCAAACCACCTCCAAATGTGGTTTGGATCCTGTTTGCAAAAATTGCATTTCATGTGGTTTTTTGCTGTTCAGACTGTCGAAAATCAATCTGGATACCATCTGGATTTGCCAAAAAATGGATTTGGGTGGCTGTCTGAACAAGGCCTAAGAGCTGAAGCTAAACAGCTTGTAGGTATTCTTAAGAGGATGTAGCAGTGGGGTGCACAGCAGTGAGCAGATGAAGATTACACTTTGTTATGTACACAATGATCCCTGGCCCTCCCTCCAGCAACGCAGATATTAACACGAGACATGCATGGAAAGTAATGAGAAAGTAGGGCTGAATACACTGATACTCTTGCATAAAATTTGCTAACTTAACATGCTGCTAGTAAGATCAGTAATCCTGCTGTTGTTGAGGCGCTTGGCAGCGCTATGCAATATCAGACAACTGTTTTCTCTGGCCCTCTGAAGCATGAAAAGCGTTGTTCTGCTGTGAAGTGCTTTTGATGTGGTATCTTATGAGGAGAAGGCACAAAGGAAGATGTATGGAAAATGTAAAATACGCTGTCACCATCTCTGCTGGATAATGAAAAGGCCTCACAATACAAGAGGAATCCTACTTCAAAAAAAATGCTTCAGAAGTCAGAAGGGGGGCCTTACCCTCTTCAGGCACAGTCATAAACATCTCTATTTCACATTCTCTAAGATCGTTTTGTGCTTGTCATAAAGGCAGACTTCAGCAGCTTCAGATTTTGGAGTTCAGCTTAAAGGAAGTTTTGTCTTTCTCTGCTCACTCCCACGATCAGATGCTGGATGGGAGACAGCAGGTAATCTGATTATTTGTCCTCAAATGGGCTGAAACAAACCATAGACATCAAATAGACCATTAGAGTGAAACCACCCCAAATGGCGTCGTCAAAATTTGCAGCATCTGAAAATCCAGGTGCCCCTCAGTCAAGTTAGACTTGGGAGCACAAACAGGATGGAAGAACCATTATGTAACCAGATGAGCATCTGGACATGTTCTTTCTAATTGGAATGATTATTAATGCAGGGGGCCAAGAGGCCAGCTGAGTCCGGCGATTGCCCTTGTTCTGTCTCCTCTGGGAGCCCAACTGTCCTGTAAAGCTGAGGGCCAAATCAATGGCTCTCATTTGAACTGCAGCTGGGTCTTCTCTACAAACATTATCTCCCCCCACCGTGGGCTATGCCGGCTGCTTTATTGAAATAGATGAATGTTCTTGTTAACAGCTGTAAGGTGCACATGACAAAGGAAAGCCTAAATCTAAATATGACATGGACACACGGTAAATACATAATAGCATTAGTTGTCATTTACCTTTTGATGATGATCCATGAAGTAAAATTTGGGAGTTTGACCTGTTTTTAGAAGCAGCACCTTTCCTCCTCTTTTATATGAATTCATGTGTGAATGCATCTAGAAGAAATTATCCATCATCCATGATGACAGTGGCCGTCTGAAGTGGGCTGTAAGCCAACCTGCACCTTTTAGCTCCTCACACTTGTCCTGATGTCTATTTCACTTTAATCCCAGTTTTTGGCCTCCAAACAGTATTAAGCATTTTTTTGACTGGGAAGCAAGTTCACTTTTCTTTTTTTTATTGTGTAGGTGCATAATGTATCCCATAAACCATTGCTATTATTACAGGCTAAAATAGCTCCAGCAGTCAGCAGCCTCTAATGTGTAGTGCCGAGGGAGCCAAGTGCATTTGTCACAGGTCCGGTTCACTGTCATATACAGCACAACATACAACATATATGTGGCCGTGGTGACTGTTTTGATATTGATCCCCATTGCAAAACCGATGCTAAGCTCTCCAGACTGCTGACGTTATCACATGGAATTCCCACTGCTCGGGTTTTGCAGACGAATCAGACCTGTGTATCTTTTATACTTGGCTGGCCTGTGTTGCTATTGATCGCTAATGTGTTACATCGCTCCGCCACAGTGGTCGCAGTGAATGAAGTCTATTATATGACGACCCCATTAAATAGACAGCCAGTGTCAGGCACCTTTTGAAGAACTGGTTGGTTTACCATGCATGTATACGGCCGTGGACTGTCTCACCTTGTTTCACGCTGTCTGAACCGTCATCTTTTAAATAAGCAGCACACAAAGGCAGCCTCAAGTAAACTGTGGTGCTGATAGTTGTGCCAGCACCGACAGACAAACCAGACTTCTGCTAATAGGCTAATATGAGGCACCGAGACTGAAAGCGTGTTTCTTCTCTGTCTGTCAGCATTGAAGGTGTAATTCAGAGTGACAATCTTTGTTGATATTGCCAAAAGCAATTTGTTGAACATATTTGCTGCCTAATGAATTTAGAAATGAAATACAAACAGGCAGAGTAATGTTACAAATTACTGTTTGATTACCAGAATGCTGTCTCTCCGGGAGTCGCTCAAACACACAGCAAAATCAAATATGTAGTTACAGCAAGCTTTTTGGTAAATCAATTTTTCTTCCTGAATTACTGAATAAAGTAAACTATGTTTTGTCGGGAACATACAGTTTCATAATGCGATTAATATCAACAAACCAGTAAAACAACAAGGCTTTGTACTGTAAGTCTTTCTTACCTCAGTGAACGGAGGAGGCTTTTATTTGATGTCAGAAATTTTCCTGTTATTGAGCTGCTTTGGCAAAGTCAGACATTACAGCCTTCTCTTCGATTGCAGTGTTTTGATGTTAGTTTCTTTCATGAAACTCCTTTGGTCCCGTGTGTTTTTCAGAAATGTTAAGCAAACCCACATTGTGCCAACACTTCCTAGCCCGTCAGGTAAAATTTAAGACTTGATGGAGCTATATGTTACAGTCAGTCAGTGTCTCTGCTCCTCCGGTCGATTTTCGTCTCAGCTAACTGTCGATTGCTACATGATGGAAGAAGATTCAGCTTTACATCGTATATGAAGAAAAAAGAGGCTTTTTAGTGACTGCCCTCTTCTTCTCCATCTCATTTTCTTCTCTCTCTCTCCCCTTAGGGATTTTCTGTCTGAATGTGGTTTTCATCCTCTTGTCCCTTCTCTCCAAATGTCAACTTCGGGTCGTGCTGTTGTGTTTTCTGCCTTCTCTTAATTAAGATTCCTGTTTGCGAAGTTGCTTCTCATTCTTCAGCTTGTTTTTAGCTTTTTCACTCAAGTTTTTTTTCTGTGATTTGTTTAAAGGTTAGTCAGTGTAGGTGGAATGATGTATTCTTAGACACGTGCTTCTGCAGGGAATGAAATTAGCACCTGTCAATACAGGGTAAATATTGTTTGTGGCACGTAAAAATTTCTGGTCACGTTTTTTTTGCATATTAATAATTATTATTTTTATGAAGTCAACAATAGTACGGGATAAGGGTTCCTTATATTTTTCAGAGTGACCAGTAGAAAATTGATTTGCCACAGTGACAGGTAAGGACAAAACCTCAGATTCTGGATTTGAAAATCATTTGAGCTTTGGTGTATGTCAATAGCTCCTGTGCCAGTTTCATCCATAATGTTGCTGCAGAATTTGAAGTCATGCCGTGGCTTTATCAGTTGACAGTTCTTTCTCTCGCTTTTCTCCCAAAGGACTCTCTTTTGCCCAAACTTGCCTTCACCCCCAACTCTGCAATATTTTGGCTGCCGCTGAGGCAGCGACTGGATTGTTCCAGGTCAGCCATGAAGCTTTGACCTCGACTCCTCTTTGCCTCTTATCCGAAAAATGACACACTCGCTTGGCTAAGCCAGCTTGAGTTCACCTCAGAGCCTTAGCCTTTAGTCACGCTCTGATAAGTGATTGACTAAAATGGCAGCCTGTCACAACAAAGCCGGGCACTAAACTCTCAGACTCCAGATATCCTGGTTACCTGCTGATGCTTGGCTGCCAAAATCAATTCAGCAGTAAATCTAGGATTGTGAACATTGAGTGTGAATGTGTCTGTTATAAAAAAAAAAAAGAGTCACCTGGGGTTACTGGCTGCTTCTTCCCAACAGCCATCAACCTACTCAGCCATAAGTTTTTTTTCACTAATTCATCTACTTTACTTTGTAATGAATTGTAGTGATCATTTGTTCTTTTAAATTGAGAAGCTATGTTCATTCTTCACACAGTTCAGAACTTCAGAACTTATTCCTTTCATTTTACCTCCCAACTGGCACCAATATGTCACGTTGTGTAAATTTACAGTCTTGCAGATTTTATACTGTGCTACACGGATACCTGCACTGAGTTATTTATAGCCACGCTAGCGGCGTAGCTCTGGGGCAGCGTCTGTCAGTTCGTCGGCCTGTCCACTTGGTTCGGAGTGAAATATCTCAACTACTGGATCGACTAGCTTTGAATTCGGTGCAGACATCCTGTGTGCCTAGACAAAGAAGCCTCCTGACTTTGATGATACTCTTTTTTTCATAATAGCGCCGAATGCAAATCAAATTTGCATTTATCCAGTGAGATATTTAAAAAATATATACAATATATAGTTAGTATAATTTTACAGTATGAATTAATGATATTGCAGTATAATTCACAATTTACATTTTTTGGTGGATTTGAGTGAAATGTTTGAACAACTATTGGATAAATTACCATGAAACTTTGTTCAGACAGTCCCCTGACTGGTTTAGCACCATTATGATGTCAAAGGTTTCATGTTCAATCTGTATTATCAATTACTATCAAAAACTAATTTCCTTCTTCCTCAGTTGTATTTAGTGTTCAGTGCCACTAGCAAATATTAACATGCTAAAATGCTAAACTGAGATGGTGACAATGGTTAACATTATATGTGCTAAACATCAGCATTTAAGCTTGGTTATTGCAATCACATTAGCATGCAGAACTTAGCATTTGGCATTACAATTTAGCATTACAGGCTCACAGAGCTGCTCTCATGGCTGTAGACTCTCAGTCTTTGTATATGTGTAAACAGTTTTCAACCTTGTCCTTGCTCCTGTCACAGAACAAAATTTCTCAGTGTTCTCTTTTTTTTTATGTCAGTCCTTTGTATGTCTTCGAACAGCTCTACCATCCCAAAACCTACAAATCCAAGCAAAGCAGTAGCAGGAAAACTGCAGTCTTTCTTTCTGTGGTCAGTGTCTTGCAGTTTCATTTGTTTGCAACTGCTTGACCCCAATTTAAGATGGGCAACCTTTTTGTAGTTACTGTGACCAGTTGTTTCAACCATCTGAATTCATTGTTCCTTCTTAGGTCTTATTGCTGGAGAGTGAGTCATCTGGTTGTGATGTTGGATCTTAAGATAAAAGGCCCTTAATTGCCCGACAATACACTAGCTTTAAAAGCCAGTATACAGTATATAGAGCGTCATTCATCAAATCATCTATCCCCAGAAACCCTCAATCTGTCCCTCTTTTTCTGAAAAGGTGTCAGTTGGCACCAGCGTAATTAGAATCTACACACAAGGTGTCAGACTGACTTTCAACAGGCTCAGTCAGGCTTTCATTTTAAGTCTTCACATCTTCACAAATGGAGTAATCTGTCATGCATTTGTCTAAACGATGAGACTGTGCGGCTAAAAAGGTACAAAGTCTGTTTTGTCTGCGAATCTCCCACAATTTTCACTCATGAATTGAATGTCGGGGAGCTTGCATCACACACGAGGAGATGTTTGTGTTATTGACAGAGGTGGTAGGGGAATCATTAGCAGGCACACGATGTGTCAGTGTAGATCAGTGATTTAAGTGTTGCTATGCGCAGTGTCATCCTTTGGCAGTGCAACTGTGGAAGTAGTCTGCTGAGATTTTTCATTTGGCTTCCATTTGAGCTAATTGCATTTTTTTTTGCATGGCTTTAGGCAGAAAGAAGTGAGAGGAGCAGAGGAGAAGTTATCATTCTCTAATTTGCATGGTAACCTGTCTGACACGAACATGCAGAGGCCGGATGAGAGCAGCCTATTCTTGTTTGGAGAGCGAGGACATAGCCGTAATAAGACACGGGTGAACAAAAGGGACAGCGGACGATCAATTGAAATAGAATCAGAGGAAGGAGAAGAGATATGAGGAGAACTCAAGACGCAGTTAGATGGAAAGATGAAAAAAGATTAAAGAAATGATAACTGTAAATGGAAGCTGTTTAAAGGTATAGTCCATCCCATAATTAATCAAACATCATCAGGCATCAGGTGAAGAAAATAATTTCTTAAAGCAATAAAACATTTATATTGAACACGTTAAATACAGTTTATCTGTGTGTTACATCTTCACTGGAACAAATCCATCACTGAAACAGAGACACCAAAATATCCACTGACAATAGCCTGTGTGTTTATTGTAGTTCATTTCTGTTTCGTCTGGACAAACCCACTCGCCTCACTATTAGTTTTTCTGTAAAATAAAGGCCAATGCACGGTGGCTCAGTGGTTAGCACCGTTGTCTCACAGCAAGAAGATCGCCGATTCGCGTCTCGGTCAGGGCGCTTGGGATCCTTCTGTGTGGAGTTTGCATGTTCTCCCTGTGCAGCGTAGGTTCTCACTGGGTACTCCGGCTCCCACAGTCCAAAAACATGCTGAGGTTAATTGACTAATCTAAATTGCCCGTAGGTGTGAATGTGAGTGTGAGTGCTTGTTTGTCTATATGTGCCCTGCGACAGACTGGCGAGCTGTCCAGGGTGTCCCCTGACTTTGCCCGAAGTGGGCTGGGATAGGCTCCCGCCCCGCGACCCTGCAAAGGAGTAAGCGGTAGATAATGGATGGATGGATAAAGGCCAATGCAATCAGATACAGTAAGTCTACAATGAATCCATCTCTGAATATAGCTCATGATCAATGCTCAGTTTTTGTTGATATTGTATCAACAAAGTAGGATCCATCTCAGTACTGCACTAATCTTAGAGGCTAAATTATGTGCTGCTGTCATACATTTAAAAATGCCACACAATATAATGCAACACACCACAACAACAGTACAAATTTAGACCTAAACCGCTTTAAGCTAATTGGAAATATCATACGCCTTTTGAAGATTAAATTAACCACAGAACTTTAATTATTTCTAATGCGTTCATATTAGTGAGTAAACACAATTGCAAAAGATTAATCACAAAATACTTTGTGGAATAAACTGAAGATCCTGGGTTGATAAAATCTAACGGTGTAACATTATCCCTGGAGTGAAAACTTTCCTTAAAGTACAGCATGAAGGCAGCACAATAGCTCTGCTGACAACGTATTATTTTTTTTCTGTGAAGATGATGAACTGATGAAAATGGAATCTGAGCTCTGCCTGCTCTGAATCGCATATTGCATTGGTATCAAAGCCCTTTGTTAATCCACAAGTCTAAAGTGAACGCTGCTGTCTTGCCTCTAAGGAATGGCACCTATTGAACATTACCATTAGTCCATTTACCGTTATGGACGAACAGAGGATATTTATTTTCAGGGTAATAGTTTGTAGCGTAATTTCCAGTTCATTTATTTAAATGCTCTTCATTGCAAATGCGTCTCAAATGACTTTGCAGATAATGCAGAGGAGTTTATCTAGATCTAATTAATCAACAATCAATCATAGGATAAAATGAAGCAATATGTGAAATCACTGCACTACATGGTGGAGACATATAATATTCATCCCACAATGATATAAAAGATGAGGTGCATTAAATAAATATGTCAATGGAAATAGATCCATCAGTGCCTGCTCCCTCTGTACTGATTCACTAAGAACAAGCTAGGAAGGTTAGAAGGGACAGCAAATGACAACTTCTCCACTGGCAAGGTAAACTGACAGAAAACAAAAAAGAAAACAGACAAGGAGCCCTCGACTGGCACAAAATGCTGACTTGTTGGATGAGTATCCTTGAAGTGAAGGAGAGCCTGGAGTGACAGAGAGCGATTCACAGGGGAGATCTAAAGCCTGAGAGGTGGAGAGACAGCCAGAGAGACGGTGAAAGAGAATGAGAGATCTCTGAAGAGAGAGGGAGAAAGGCAAAGTGACACAGTAACAGAGAGCACCACAGAGCTAAAAAAGAGAAGAGTTTGTGGGGCAGGCAAGCCTCGGGGCCTGCAAACCTACTGCAGAGGGATTAATGATGCCAGGTCAGACCCTAAGCTTGTTTACAAAGACACACGCAGCTGTTTTCTCTATTGCTGCCTTCCTTCGCCGTGCTCGAGGGCACAAAGTCAACTCTGCAACTACACTACCCAAAGTGCAACTTGAGAGAGAGAGCGACCTGAGGAGGGCAGGGAGTGTTTTGTGTTTCATGTATACAGTATGAATATGTGAAGGATGGAGAGGAGGAGGGATGGGCTGTAGGGAGCTGGGTGGAGTCTCCTGCGGCTCTCGAGGCGAGCTGGCTCTGCGTTAGGTACTGTGGGCTTGTTCGCTGGACATATTTAGGGCTACCAAGTAGGACACAGGTGTAGCGAGGGCAGAAACAGACTTGTGTTGCTAAATGAAGGCCACAGAGCTCGAGAGCGCCGAGAGGGTGATTTTGCCTGTTGTGTAACCTTCACTGAGCTTGTCCCTCTCAACTCAACACGAGGTTTCTTTATTCATAAAAAGTGCAACCGAACACCAGACACTCGGCCACGTTGCCCGTGTGTGAATGACACCGACCCCAGCGGTGATGTTGCAGTGTCGTATCCATTACAAGAAGCTGTTTTTAACTGAGAGGGCCGACCTTAATTTAGCTGAGACGCTACTGTAGGTGAGCTGTGACCAAACTGCTGGTTTGGCTGCTCCACCGTGCTATTTTGAATACGGGACACTATCAAGCCCACTCAGTCAGCTCCCTGCTGTCACACCTCGAACTGTGAACAGACAGATGTGGAGTGTTTCTGTTTTAAAATGGATGAGGGTTGTGTCCTTTCATTTTCCTGAGAGGTTTTTATGTGTATTATGTATATATCTTTTCTAAGGTTAAATCTTTGTTCTTTGTAGGTTTTCTTATCTTATTCCCACAGATTACTATCCAAAAGTAAACTTTCCAGCACAATTGCAAATATGTTTAACACCTGAAATGTTAGAGCTAATGTTAAAGGTGAGGTTTTATAGCTCTCAGTCAAAAGATATTGCAAAAAGCAAGTTTTCATCCTTTTAACAAATTATTATCATTGTCAATGAATCTGTCCATTAATAATGTAGTCCATAAAATGCTCCATAAAATTTGCCATAGCCCAGAGGAGACGTCTTCAAATTGCTGGTTTTGTCTTACCAACAATCCAAATCCTAAAGATGTGGGCAAAAAGCAGCAATTTGTCACTGTTGGGAAGCTGGAACCAGTGAATTTTGCTTCAATGGCTTTCAGTACTAATTAACTCTCATTCTTGACTTGTATTACAGCGTTAGCTCAGGCTAGCTTGTATTTCATTAGATGCAGGAGTGAAGCACACGAGGTCTGAAGCCACCAGCGGTTATTGGCGAGACAGCCATGAGCCTCTCTGTCGGTTATATGTCAGCTGCGCCGGAAATGAGACAAATAAATGGCGGGAGGCGGCGGCAGCTTGACAGGGACAGTTGTAGAATGGCATGGGGGCAAATATAGCAGTAGATCTTCTTGGCGGGGTCAAAAACCTGGCGGAGTCGCGATTCAAAGAGTACCAACCTCAGGCCTGTCGATCTCCTGCTGTTGTTGGCAGTGTTTACTCAAAACAGCACTTCTTGTTGGTGGCAGGCAGACAGAAATGTCAACACCAGTAACCGCCACACTTAGAAACTCCCACCACTCCTTTGCCTAGCAACACATCGCAGTGACAGCTCACATCAGCGTGCTCGCTGGCAGAGCGCTCTGCCGCAGCTCTTTCAGCGGCTATCTGCAAATGGGAAACGGCAAAGCGTGGAGTTTGAAATAGTGACAGGAAATGCTTAAAAGACCTCCAACTGACAACAATTAGGCTCCTATTCTGTGATGTTATTTGTCAGTGGGGAAACTAGACATGAATTCTTGTAAGTGAATGCTCATTTTGTGATCTATCTTCTTTTGTGTCTCTGATGGCCACAGTCCACTTAAGTGCAGCGATTGTGTCTGATGTTCAAGCCGACCGCACAGCACTGAGTGTCATTCTTTACCTATGTACACTGGTATGTGATGTATGCCTTCATGCCATTCAGCTAACAATCTCATTTCTTCCCTTCCAGGCAGCGGTCATGAATTTCATTGTTAATGACTTCTCCATTGGTAACGCATGTCTGTAGAGACATGTATTTATTATAGGAACGGAGCTTTGTGTCATTTATGGTATTATATTAGTGAGGCAACAGGGAACCTAATTATCCCTCATAGAGCCCCTGCATCTGCTTTCCATTATAAATTCAGCTATGACATACTAGTGTACACGAGCATAAGAATATTAATTTAGCAGTGAATATGCATTGTAGCCTCAATTGTTTGTTTTCATTGTTTCATTTCCCCCACTTATGTTTGTCATTTTACATTTTCAAGGTTGTGAGTGAGCCACCTGTTTTCTTTTCCTACCCTTCCCATGAATCCTGGATGGCATGAATGATGACAATTTTACTGTATTAGGTACGGCAATTTAACGGTCACACAGTTGTATGCACACGGAGACCCATGAATGCCATCATGCACACTGTGCGCACTTGCAGCTTTTCACTGATACATGGTCGCATTTCACGTGTGGGGATTTCATATAAAGTCTGCTGAGGGGTCTTTGTGGCTGTTGTACAGGATAGGGCAAGAATTTATGACATGCTCAGAGCGTAAATTAATCTAATCTTCAGCATTTTGTGGTGAAAGGTATAAATCACCTCAAAGTCACATATGAAGTAATCAGCTTGATGTTCAATGCAGTGTTTCATCAGAAATCAGAACTCTTGTACACGTCAAACACAAACATCAGTGGTTAATTCAACACTTTAATTATAATCTGCTTCAAATGATTACTTTGGAAAACAACATATATACAACACAAATATAACACCATGACGTGATTCCACTGAATGTTAACAAGGGATGATATTGAATCATCCCCCTGCCCTGGTATCTAATACAACTCTGTGTGAATTTTTGTTCTTATCTCTGACGGCACACAGAAGGGGATTTGAGCTGTCCTAATAATCCCACTGCTCCCCACTGTAGTGACAGTAAATATCAAGCGTTTGCACTGTGATCAAACACACGTGCCAAACCCTTTTAGTTCTCCAGACTGTTGGACCACGTTTGCCATTTAAAGTGGTGATGACGATGACACCTCCAAATGTTGCGCAGCCTCTGAACAAGAGGATCTGAGTTGTGGATTGTGGCATGAATCACTGTTTGCCTTTTAAAGCCAGAGGATCAGAGGGATGCTTGATTTGGGTTGAAAATGTCAGATATTTCTGTCCTTCTGTGATTGGGATATATTCAACAAAAAGCCCTGAGCCCTACAACCATCGCCAGCTCTCTCAGAGATAAGTCAGGAGGGTTGCATGTTTAATATACTGCTGTATAAATTTATATATTTCCCCTGTGGATGTCATTGCTCCATCAGTGCTTGTACAGAGATTTAAGCACGGCACTGTTTCAGGGTTTCCTGACCACGGTGGATGTTCCAGCGTTTAGGGTTAATGCCTGGTCTTGTTGTACAGTCGTTTTGCTGGAAGGAAAGGTTTTACAGCCACTGAGTTTTTCCACTCCTTCTCTCATGGCACATTGACTAATGTGACCGCTCCAGTGCCAACCCCCAACCAATATGTCTCTTAGGAGCTTGTTAGCCATGGACCTGCAGTGACCCAGGCGCCCTCGCCGGTTTCCTGAAAGCTGAAAAAGTTACTGATTTTCTTTCTCTTTTCCCTCCTAACTGCCTTTTCTAGATGGGAAAACTCAACTTTAGGACACAACGAGTTGAACTCCTGCTTTCAAACACGCACAAATAAATGCACGAATGAAGAATGTGACAATTGATGTGGATGAACAGGAAGTATGTGTTGATGAGTTTGCACTTAGAGACTGAAAATAATGTCTGAAATAATGAATAGTCAAGCACATTTTTTTCTCTCTCTGACTCCAGAATAAAAACTCTGCAGTTAGTTTTTTAGGAACTATTTTCTACATGTGTACATAATATAGATATATAAAAACAGCAGCGATGGTGAGCACAGTGTGTGTGGATTGATCCATCACGCACGACAACGCTGCAGAGGCTCAGATGCTGATTGGTGCTGACTGCAGCCCGCCGCCCCCTGCTGAGTTTTCCACAGACTGCACCCCCTTACCCACCCCCCCAGTCCCCTCCTTTCCCCATTAGCCAATCGATAAAGCTCTAAGGCACACCTGAATGGTTGCCGCCTCGATGCTGCTGCTGCTTCTGCTGCTGAGTGCTTTGGTGGAGTGATGAAGAGGGTTTGTTAGGCTTTATAGAACCCAACAACCGTCACACGAGATGCTGGAGATGCTGTGTGGTTGCGGCCAAACTTTTAAGCAGGCTATCCGAGCCATTATTTCTTGAAGCTCGTGTGTGTATGACAGTGAGTCAGAAGATAAAGAGCAGAATGTGGCAGCCAAATTAGTCACTGGTTTTATACCCATGACCCAAATCATTCATAATATTCATGTTTCTCTAATGTTTTATGTCAAGTCACTCCACATAAATAATATCCAAAGGCTTACGAGACGTATTAACCTTTTCTGTCTGTGCGTTTGAGGTTTCTTGATGGAAATAAAAGGTTTTAGTGGAAAAGCGTTCCTTATGTTTTATGTGGTTTTCACCTCAACAGATAGCTGGAAAAAAAGACAGTACTCCAGTGGTAATTAAAAATATGTGGTCATTTTATTGACAGATAAATGTGTCTATTGATGGAAATATCTTCAATAAAAATAAAATAAAATGTTAAATTTATAATTGCATAAGCCAAAAATACAATAAAGAAGTAATACATTAAATTAAGAAAACAAATTTAGCATAGATGACTTAGTTCCAAATCCTGACTTATAGCGCCAGTGACCTGAAATGCTTTATGTATTAAGCTTTTTTTTTTTTTTTTTTTTTTTTTTTATAGATCCATCCACTCTAAAGTTGATGAGCACTCTTGTTCGTTCCCTGCATCCCACTCGCACACTGACCCGCCCCTACAAGCATCTGGGAGTTGCTTCCTCCGCTGCTTCCTCAGCTATCTGCTGTCGGCTGTCGAGCCACTCCACAGGAGCAGCGGGGGCTTAAGTGGCTTGTTGAACACAAACCTCAGCTGTATCCGATGATGGAGGAGGAACTCGTTCACTATCCCCACCCACATTTCCCAAACCGGTCTGGAATCTGAACCCGTTGACTCATTCTTGTCTCAGCTGCCTCTCTGTATTTCCGGATATTTCATCTGACTTCATGGAGTCTCACACCTGAGCAAGGATAAAGATGACATGTGACTCTGTGTTATGTTCTTCATTGAAACGTTTTAGTTGCAGTCAGGTAGCGTGTAGGAGTGTTCAGTACAACCTGTTCTCCTCATATGCACCTGTCAGTAATACTCAATAGCATATAGCATATAGCTGTGTGAGGTGGGATAGAACTGATGATAAAGCGGGATCAAAGTTCTGCTGCTGTTGCCACACAAATAAAAACTCAGGGAAAGAAAGCAAACATGAACTGCTGCATTTTATGAGTAGGCTTTCTGTGACATAGTCAAGTCTGTGATGATTAAACATGGTTGCCAAAGATCCAGACATCATAGCCTAAATCAGGAGACCAAACATAACCAGAACTCTGGATGTTCCCAATTACATGATTTTGCATATGCTAATATAATAACCTCTCATTGGTAAATACAACAGAAAGAGTTCCCATAACCATAAGTAACTTAGTGTCATTTTAAAACTACAAAAGCAAACATGTTCTTACTACAGTTAAACACTATTTTACTCCTCTAGTAACTTTTTTTTTTCTCTTCCACCTCCACACTTGCATACACACACTTACACCTACACACACAAACAGACTGTGCTACACTTTCTCTAACACACATAGTTCTAACATTTTGGGGTTGTTTTGCTGTTATCGCTCTATGCTTGTTTTCCTCCCGTTGTGCTTCTCCGCCAATGTCTCCCAATGCATTAAGTTGTCTTCTCTTGTCTCACTTGTTATGTCTGGCATCTTAAAAGAAATTGATAACCAAAAAAGAAAAAAAAAATCATCGCAAATCAATGTTACAGCTATGAATTTGGCGGTTTGTTGTGATTTACTGTTCACCTTTAACAGACTAACAAACAATTAAAACCGTTGGACACTGTTTTTTACACGCACAGTACGCTGTGAGAAAAATTTAAAGCTTGGCTACTGTGAGACGGAGACTAGAGTAGTTTGTTCCACTCTCCATATCTCATGTCCTCCAGAACTCTGAGGGAATACCGCGATCATCATTTGGTATTCATGATGCAGGATTTTCCCCCGGTCGATGACTGAAGTGCTGAGTTGTGAAAAGATTTTGCCCGATGTGTAACATGCCTCAGAGCCCACTGAAGTTTAAGTCTGACAGTCAGTTGGCCTTGAAGTGGGGGTAAGCGATGCTCTACTGGCAATTTGTTTTGCAGTCAGAGATATTGAATAAGTAGCGCAGCGCTGGGCACGGTCATGCTCCGTGAGCTTCATGGTACTTTGGTAACCTGTTTGATTTGTTGTGTCTGCACAGCTTTGCTCTCTCTGGAGGAAGTGTGTGCTTCCTTGCTTCTGAGACCAATTTGATGTGGATCTTGACTCCAAATTCATCCATGTACCCAAGATAACTTTTTTTTTTTTTTTGCCAGTGCTATGCAATGTGGAGAGCTGTAATTTAATTGTGTAAACACTCTCAAGTTGCTTCTGCCATTGTTTGCGGAAAAGAGGCTTGAGGCAAAAATTAACCTAGATATACAGTATGTAAGAAGAGAGTAAATGTATCTTCACATTTTAATAACCATTATTTTTTTTATTGTTATTTGTTAAAATCAACAAAACAGCCAAGTCCACTTAATCCTCTTAAGCAGGTCATTGTTGTAATTCTGTGACATGGTTTCACTAATTGATTCTGTTCATGCCAGAGCCCTGATGTACATTTGCGATCATGGTTACATTGCCGCACTTTTATCGTGTTCTCCATCTCAGTTATAAAACTTAAAAGTGTGCCTTAAGTTGCCGTAGTGTTTCACAACAGCAGCCACACGGGGCAGCAGAGCACAGCGTCAACTCTGTTACAGATAAGAGACAAGCACATGTTAATTACATTTTCAGGTGTCAAACTGACATTTCTGACTTGTTCAGCTCTTTAGATGCAGCCAAGCCTGCGTAAACATTTTGTTATCTCTGGCTCTGAAATTGATGCGGCCCTGTTAAACCCATCACTCATCACGACATAATATAAGGCACAGTATAAACACAGAATCATCACTCTGTTGTACAGCACTCTTTCTCAGGTGAACACTATGAATAATTTAAAACAACCATCAAAGTAAAACCACTATGGATGCATATGCAGTCACACACATAAATACCCACACGTTTTACCTTACATACTTCCCTCTGGCTTTGTTCTATCTCTCTCTCCTTCTCCCTGTTTTGTCTGCTCCTCCTCCGTTTTCACATGTTGTCTTATAATTGGGAACATTTGTTGCAGCTTCCGGGCAAAGCTGTGGCACATCTATCAAACCACGCACGTGCCACACACACCAGCACAGACACACACGTACGCATAATCATCCCTGAATGGACACACTCCTTTGTTGCCTTCGACGGCCTTAATTGGGAAGAAAAATCCAATTCATGAGTGCATACTGCTGTTCTGTGTATTGACAAAATGCATCGCTCACAGCAAGGATGAATTTGCTCAAATCCCTCTTGATCATTTCTCATTGTGAGCCAAGGCTTTTTCTTGTTCGAGCTGTTTGATGCCTCAGTTTATGATTGTAGTTTTATGCCATTTTTTTGCTGTTTTCCTGTTGCAGGCCGATGAGCAGATAGCTATTAGGGAGCTGAATGAGTTGACAAAAACAGTAAAGCACTAGAAACTCCAGTGACACTGCTCTGTGATGTCTGACCTGTGACAGAGCACCAAGCCAGAGAAGGAATGTATCTTGAATAAATGAATGAATCTTTATGCACTGTTCAAATATTAGGAAACAAATGATGCTGCAGGAATAAGAACAGCATTAACAACAGTAACTTCTTTTGGCTTAAACAGATCTGGATGAACAGAAGTGTAAACTGTGCGTAAATGTCATTCAATTAAATGCAGTCGACCAGTTTAATGTTGAACTACATGTTTTGTCTGGACTCCCCTCTTTGAGAGAAATTACACAGCAGGCAGTTTAATGTCTTCAATATGGCATCAAATCCTCCTGCCAAAGACTGAGCCACATCAGTGGGGAGAGGAGGACACTGCCAGGCCAGTTTTCCTGGGAGTTCCCCAGGTTTCACTGCCCTCTCCTGGTGTCCTTCACCTAAAGTCCAGTCCAAATCCAAACTGAGTGCACCTAGCAGGCAGGACACAAGTCAAGACATCATGATGTTTTTACAAATGTGAGATACACATGTAAGTTCATATTCAGTTCAAAGCCGAATCAGTAATACTGGCTGAGATAACAAGCCAATTTTATCAAACCAAAAGACTACATTTATAGATACTGAGGACATTAAATGAACACAAATAACAACACAAAATTGGAGGCTGAATATACACTGCATGTCAAAATGTGACTGATAACAACCAGTTGTCATTTTCAAGAGCAAAATCTTGAGTCAGAGTGAAACTTGCTTCATCCTTCATACTGTTACACTGAAAGAAAATTGACAAGATGTAAGAATCAACAGCAGTAGCACACTGGTTTATATTTAACATGTATCATGTATCAGTGATGCTATGTTGTACACAGCCTGTGTCTTACCTGTGTAGTAGATCCGTGAGTGCATGAAGATGAAGCAGGAGGTCATACAAAGAAGAAATGTAAGTCAGTGTCACATCTGAGTAAAGTCTTCAAACAATTTGCCAAAATGCTTTCAGCTCTTATTGGCGAAATTTAGGGCATAAGAAATGACCACAACTTGACTGGAGAGTAAACAAAATTTCTATGTGAGTCAGACAACTCGATTCTGTTGCTGAGTAGATTTTGCTAAATACATACATAATCCAATTTTGCTGAAATTAATTTTTAGTGTAAACAACTTAAGTATAAAGATTAGAAGAAATGCCAGCATAATGCCAACTGGGGTTAGGTACAATGAAACAGAAGTTGTGAATTTCGGAACCTGTTCAAAATTTGTTGCTTTTTGACAATAATTACTGAAAGTTCAGACCTATTTTGCATCCATTGCCCGCAATGCATTTCTATGGACGCTGTGTAGCAGGCTAAAGAAGCTCATGCAGAAATGCAGATGTGGCTGTCAGTAACAACACAAGCCATCAAAGATTCTCCGGTGTCCACACACTCTGCATTGGTTCACATTTTCCACAGAGTGCCGTCCCTCTGCAGATAACTCTGAACACGAACAAACACTACAGAATCCATCAATTTGCCAGCTTTTCTGTTCTTGTCTTGTTCATGTATTGGGTTGGTGTTGTTATTGTGCCTGGATGTAGTTAACTGTCATCACTCAATATTGGCTTTTGATGCTCGCCTCATTTCCCAAAAATTGCCAGAGACAGAGTGAGTGTTAAAGGTTGGAGATAAACAGACTGAAGCTTAGCCTGTGTGTGTGTGTGTGTGTGTGTGTGTTTGTGTGTGTGTGTGTGTGTGTGTGGGTTTGTGCTTTAGAGAGGTAGAGGAAGAAAGAAAAATCACAGGAGGGGAAATGGCCTCCTAAAAGCCTCTGTGGTTCAGTCTGCTCCAAATTTTCGCATTATGTTATCTTACATTTTAAAAAGACAAACGCAGAGAGCAATTGAGGGGAAGAGAACGAGCAGACATAGAGACAAACCGAGAGCAAAAATGGGTGAGGATGAAGTCAGAAAAGGCTGAATGTGCAGGAGGAGAGAGGCAGCAGAGGCAGATTGGGGGGGTGATGAGCCGGGATGCGGAGGCAAGAGCAGCGATCCTTTTGGAGAGGAGGAGGCTGTGGGAGAATTGATCTAGAGTCAGCGGATGAAAGAGACAGTGAGGAAACAGAGATGGGTATTTGTCAGGTGTTAGTGAGTTTGAGAGTGAAGGGAGAAGAGCCTCAGCTGATAGCCTCTCATCAGAGAGGGATAGAAGAGTTGTTACTGTCTGGGATGAGCTGGAGAGGAGTGGGTGCTTTATGTCATAATGGGAAGCTTGTGTGTGTGTGTGTGTGTGTGTGTGTGTGTGTGTGTGTGTGTGTGTGCGTGCGGTCTTCTGCTGAGTTGAGAACTATTGAGTAGCAGAAAGGTGTTTTTACTTTTAGAGCTAACATATTTTCTTGTATTAGCTCACACATGTAGGCACACACTGTGTATATCCCATACATTCTCAAATAAAAGGTCAGCCATGAGTTTCTCTTTTTTTACAGTGATAGTCTTTCATTCAGTAATTAATTCCAATCAGCTGGACTGTGACATTGGTTCAGTTAAGCTACTGTCAATGAGACCCAACACCTCATAGACTTTTAGTGGTAAAAGAGAAGGTTTGATTGACGTTACCAGTGATATAAAATAGAATCAAATGGATGATATAGTATTTCTGTTAAAAAAAGATGAAATTCAGAGCAGCAGGCAAGACATTTGTTGTTGTACTGATTTTTACCAAGACAGCAGATAAACATGTTGGATTTGCATCGATGGCAAATTAAAACTGAATCTGAAAACAAGGAGGCCTCTTATTAAAATATGCTAAATAACAGAAATTAAGTCCCATCACTAATATTAATTTACTGGTTTTCATTTAAGATTAATATGAGAGCATTTACAGCAACATACAAATGGAAACACACTTACTTCTCCCTCCCCTCCCCTGCAGCATATTTAGATGTGACGGCTTTTTTTATTTGTCTCTTTCATGAGCTCTCAGCAGCTGAGCCCTTTCCATAATTCCCACCCACTCTGCAATTACATTATTCCTTGATTGAGGAGATGGAAACTTCGTCTTCATATATTGTCTTTATTTCCTGCCACCTCCCTCTTAACCTTCCTCCTACTTGGTCATTACTCCCTACGTCTCTCCGGGTTCCTCTCACTTTCTCCCTCCTCCCGTCTCTCACGCTCTCACTTGACATATCTACTCGCATTTAATCTCTTTCTCCCGCACACTTCCTTCTGTCTGTCCGCTTGCATTCGCTGGCTCGGTAAGCCTCAGAGCAGATTCCCCGTTGCCCTTCTCCGCGTGCCGCGCTCTTCATCATATCGAAGGAGAGGCTGACGCGGGATCACATTTGGTGACATGGTGGCATTAATAACGACAGGCTGGGGATTCGAGGACGGACGCTCATATAAGAGAAAGCATATGACCTTAAATTATATGTGTACCATCAGTGTTGACGCAGCAGAATCAGGCAAACAGCTGCAGTTGCTCCTCAAATTCCTTTTTTAGTATTAGATGAGACCAGATTGATTTTAAGAAGAAGAAGAGGAAGACCCGTTATTTGTCCCACTTTTAGTCATGCTGCACACAAACATGCTACATGCATTGGGAAATTCAATCTCTGCATTTAACCCATCCGTGGGTACACAGCATATGAAACACAACAACCGCACGGAGCAATGGGCAGCTATTATTGGAAGCGCCCGGGGAGCAGATCTTCAGGGGAGTGAGGTGCCTTGCTCAAGGGCACTTAGACGATGGGCTAGGGAAGGGAGTGTCCATCTGTTGTTCCTCTTGGGCTTGGGCATCTGGTCCTACATCTGGTCCAGGTATCTTGTTGCCAGTCCGTGGCCTCAAACTAGCGACCTTCCAGTCGATGCCTGACTTCTCTGACCACTAGCCCACCGTCTCTCCCCCCATGATGATCATTAATGATCATTGATTAACTTAAATTGCCACCCATCATCACTATGAACCAATGTTAAATAATATACCCACAATGCCTTTCTTTTGTGTAAAAAAGCAGGAATCTTTGGTCGTTACTCTTGCTAAAACAAACTTAAACAGCAGGAGCAGTTAAATTAGCGTGTCGACTTTTCTGCGCTAAAAGCTGATCATTAAAGTCGATGCCTGTGCTTTATTAAGTTGAAGCATCTGGTGCTGGCAGTCCATACCTGCACAGCATAACCCGTGTTTTTTTGAATATGCACAACAATGACAGCCCTGCATGTGGTGCAGGTCTTAACAACATTGCACATAATCAATCAATTTCAATAATGTTGAAGTTTTGTGAATTGTTCCATAGCTTCAAAGTCACAGCTTGTTGTCTCCAAGAGTTTGACAGTGCATGAAGATATACACGTCTGTCTCCTTTGTAGAATATTATGCTTTTGTCTATTAGGATTTCTATTATCCTTCACAAAGTACCATGATTTTTTTTTTCCAAGTCATCAATCATGAATGATTTACTTACTAATAATCAGTAACCATGGTGGACATAAAAACCATTTTCTCAGTTTTTCAGTATTTCTATAACAAAGTATCTTATAACTATCAGTGTACGTACTTAAGGAAATGTTTTGTAATTATCCAGCAGCTAATGTATGTAGTTCATGTGATATATTAAGGCATGCAGCCAAAACATGAGGTGTTGTAACTGTGAAGATTGAGGACTGAGCTGCCTGTCAATCAAATTCTGTGTAACTACCAAAATGAAGTGATGTACTGTGGGTCTGCAAACATTGTGCCTTATTCAGTACATCTTTATCTGTGTTTATTGTGAATTACCCATTCTGAGCTTTGGCTCCACATTAGCTGTAGAACAAACCCTGAAACGTTTATAATAATGTTAATGTTATTATGATTATGCCATTATCAAATCAACTTCAGTGATGAAGACTAGTCCATCAAGGATTATCCTGTGATGTTAGAGGCTGACAAGCCCCTATGGACATCAACATCTTTAACTTTTCAAATAGACAATCACCTTTTAACCTGTTCATGAAATCAAGCACACTATAGGCCATAACAAATTTGATTAATCGGAGTCTCTTTGGCTGAAACCTTCCTGTCAGACCTGCCTCCCATTGCAACAGACTCAATTAAAAAGCCCATTAAAGTGACAAAAGTAAAATGTGGAATTTCCACCCAAAACACTTTGGTATTTAAGTGGCTTTTCAGATGAAATGCTGTGAAATGCTAGCAGATTATCATATTATACAACATTACACGTAGCAGCACTAAAAGATAAGCTGCAAACAATACACGCACACAACCATCGTTTAATGTGCTTTGCTCAGGCAAGGGGATATGAAAGAAAAAAAAACAGCCTCCCAAGGTCCTTTGGAGAATACTACAGTGCCTTTCAGTCATAATTGCTGTTAAAAGCTGCTCATGAAACACATTTGGTATAGATGGTATTTATTAAATTGATTCTGAACAAATTGAGGGGCGCTGAGGCGGATTTATTTTCAATTTTACCTTCTAGGTTTTTTGCATAATTGCATTGGGATAATTATTCAAATATCTTCATATTCATTCTCGAGGCAAATTTCAAATTAGTTTATTGAGTATCCACAGTTTCTCTGTTTTCTATTATAACATGGTTGGTTTAAGTAATGTGGCGTAATGCCAGGTCCCAGGGTGTATTTTGCTAATATTGTGAAACTATGTTTTGTGAGAATATCATTAATGCAATGTTATTGTTTGACTAAATGAATATCCCCAATTTAAAGGAGTGGTATGGGGAGATGTAAAATGGGGCCGTGTTGTGGCGACATGGTGCTGCTCTGCCTGTCTGTTTGTTTATTCTTTGTCTATGGGGATTGAACATGTTGGTTGCCAAATCAGATATAATAGGCTTGAATTGCTCCATATGCGACAATGCATGAGTATCTTCCAAGTAAAGCTGGAATCCTGCTCCTGCATCAGCAACAACTACCAAAACCTGCAGCCCAGGAAGGGGGGTAGGACAGTCAGACTCCTTGACTTTGCCGTTGTAAACGTTGTACATCTAGTATAACACCCCAACACTGACTCCCTAGTTAATAAGCCAGGTCTCACTATCCTCATGCACAGCAAATAGGACATTGCAAACTGCTCCATACCTGAACCCATCCCAGACTCCACACCTGACAAAGAAGGTTTTCTCTGCACCAGGCCAACCACACCAAGCACTCAAACAAACAGGAGTGTGTGCTTTCAATCAAAAGTGGTGTACAAAAGCTAAAACTCGGTCATACTCCACAGAGGTAGAGGCACTCATCAAAAGAAGATCCTTCTACCTCCATCACACTGATTGCTGTCTACATTCCATGTGAGCTGTGGCATCAGCCGCTGCCCAGAAGCCAGTGAGTCACGTTATGGATGTGAAAACTTGCACCCAGATTCGGTGATGCTGATACTCAGAGACTTTAACCAAAGAGTTTTAAAAGTTTGTCAGTATCAAAGTGTCATTTCTGATGCATTTGACTGCGTGGCCTAGGCACCTCTGGAACAGTCTGATCATAGCATGCGGTTTTTAATCCCCATATATCGTCAAACTGAAACACACCAAATTAATACCTAGGATGGTGAACCACTGGTGTCCCTGGGCTGTGGAGAAGCTCAGTGACTGCTTTGATTTTACAGACTGATCTGCCTTTTAGGTGTCACACCATGAATTAGATGAATCAACACTATCGTCTTCTACATCCAATTCTCAGAAACTCTATGCAATCCTTTCAATTCTACAAATCCACCTTATATGAATTTAAGCAGGCCAATTACAAAGTCAAGCTGGAGAGCAAGCTCTAGGACAAGGACAGCAGAGGTCCATCGTTTGTGATCGGGGAGCAAAAGGTCAGGTGTCTGCTGCACCATGAGAACAGCAGGAAAGCTGCAGGCCCTGAGCTTGTGTCATCAGCTAGTTTAAGATGTGTGCTTCTGAACTTGCTTTTGTTTGAATTGTGTTTTCACTTGGTCCATCAACTAGTGTAAAGTAGCATGCTTTAAATCTGCACTAATTCCCCTGCCCAAGAAAAGCATTGTTAGTTGTTTCAATGACTGCAGGCCCATTGCTTTAAAGTCTGTTGCAATGAAAATGTTTGAGCGTATAGTATGTAAACATCCATCCAGTGCTGCATTAGACCACAAACAGTTTGCTAAAACACTTTTTGCTGATGATATAACAGTGATATAACTGATTTCCTGAGATGATAGATGAGCTTATAAAAATGAGTTTATAGAAATAGGTTTCCTATCTTGTCTGAGTGGTGCAGCAGTAACAATCTGAAACTAAAGACCTCATGGTGAACTTCTGTAAAATAAAGGTGCAGAGAGACAGGTAGGTGAATCAATCTCAGGTGGATTATTTTAAATTCCCTGGGACTACAATCTCCTCCCTGAAATGGAAAGACAACTTCACAACCATCTAGAAGAAAGCTCACCAAAGACTGTTCGTTCGGAGACAGCTGAGGAAATTGTGTCAAGGGTTGCAATGTTACAGTTCTACAGTGCGATAATAGAAAGTGTGCTTTCTCAGTAGCTGTTTGGCGCCGCAATTCTACTGCCCACAAGAAAAAAACAGCTGGACAGAGTTGTGCACACAGCTCAAAAATAATTGGTTGTGATCTCCACCATTTCTGAACTGTACCACAGCCGCATGCTGCAGAAAGGTTGTAAAACGTAAAGGACTCCTTTCAACCATCCAACCTAAAAAGACTAAGAAGTACTAAGACCAGAACATTTCGTTTTCACAATAGCATCAACCCCAAGCAATCCCATCCAAAATACTGGTTGTATAAACAAGCAAATATACTTCAACTGACTTGGGGAGCATGGGGAATATGGTTGCATTGATTATATTTATTTTAATTGTAAGTCATTGTGTCAGCATTTCCTGTATGTACTTTGTCCCAGAAATTTGACTTTCGAGTTTTAAACATCAAATTGTTCTGTAGTTTTAGTCTGTGAACTGATTTAATTTATCCCCATGACACACACACCACTGTGGATCTCCACACATAAAGACTGGCAGGTCAATTAGCAACTGTTGTCTCAGCTTCTAGCAGTTAACTATCATCAATGTATCAACTTATATTCTCTCATTATCTTTGTGCACTTAATATAAACATCCTCACAGCTACGGCAGGCTGCTAGAGAGCATCAGTAACAATAAGAACATAGCGGAGGTGGTGCAGGTGATATTTAAAGCCTATCAAATGAGATCTAAATGCAGCATGTTGTCACTGGATTCAAGTTTCATCACCGTTCAGTTTCCTGATAAGAGCTGTCACACAACTCTCCATCTCCCAAAGTGCTTTGATTCCAGGGCCATATTTGTATATGGCGTTGAAGTGGCCATGCTCAGGCCATTTTAAAGCGGTAGTGCTTGCAGGCACCTGTCATTGGTCCGTCATGGAGCTCAGCAAATGGGCCATTTTTCACTGTGCATACAGTGGTGATGTGTTCATTCCTCAGATGGCCACTGTGAAAATGACATTCACGCGCTAACAAAAGCCTGCTTCTCCTCGGTTTAGTCTCTCAGGCAGCAGCTCATTTTCTCCCAAGTCCTCCTTACACCAACTAATAACATCCCCGGCCGACACACTTCCTTTGAATGACCCGCCTAGTACATTCAGCAGCCTTTCATTACAATATGAATTGACGAGGAGTCGTCTTGAGATCGAGGATGGTTAGCGTGGGCGACTAAACGTTAAGCACGAGCTCCCCACAATCACACCCCTGGTCCATTAGTTCCATTTGTCTACGGGATATTTATAGAGCACCTTGAATTGGGGTCTCGAGGCAGGTGATGCGGGGGTGGGGGGGTAGGGGGCTGTCCTGGCTGCTGGTGATTAATGCATGAATAAGCAAGCTTTATCACAAGTCCGGCAGCCTCGGGACCAGAGAATGTCAGTGCAATTAAAGGCGGGTGGCAGACGTAAGAAAAGAGAGGCAGCGCCTATCTGCAGATTGCAGGCCGGGCTGGGGAACACGGGCGGCTCGGTGAAGGTTCCAGTAACAGCGCCTATTCATTCCTTAATCACCTCCACAACTCATTAGGGCCTTCTTTTGTTCCAGCCGTCGTCTTTTCCTGCGCTATGCCAGCAGATAAAATATGGCAGACTCCGACGAGAGGAGAGCTTGGGGAACCCCATTAAACGGTGACAGAGAAAGGATAGAAAATGAGGAGGAGAAAAGGAGAGGTGACATCGGAGCGGTGGAGTCAGTCAGCGAAGGAAGGAGAGGACTCGAGGGAGAGGTGTGGTGACAGGAGGGTGAGGCACGGAGACAATCGTCTGACCGTGAAGGCTCGTAATTCCTCTCGATCTTCCCTTTAGGACTGTTTGAGTCAACCAGAAGATCATTACATCGTGCAAAGTTTATATCGTAACCACACAGAATTACGTTCATTACAGCTCTGACCGCTTGAATTACGTCTGCAATAATCTACAAACCTGTGAACTTGAACCCGTGTAAATGTACTTTTAGTGCAGTAACTGGCTGTAAATCAGAGCTTTTGCTCAGCTGTTCTACTTCTTAATAGGGCATGGGAGCACCCTTCCTGCTATGTAAAGGTATCAAGGTCTTCCACAAGATGAAGTCTGTTATCATTATGCCTGGTTAATGTGTTCCAGTGAGAGCGGAGTCTTCCTGAGTGCTTGAACCTGTCAGAGGCGTACAGAGAGAAAATGAGAAGAGGAATGTTTTGCATGTGTTTGCGCCAGCAGCTGAGAACCATAACAGCTGACTGGCTCTGATATAATGGCCATACCAGTAATCATTACGGTGTTTACAATTACAGAGAAATACACTGTGACATATGTGAACTGCTGTCAGGTCACGCTGTACAAACGGACATATGGGCCATTGTAAATATGCAAATACTTCCCACCTCCGCTCAAATTGCAGTAGAATTAAGCCGGAGTTAATAATGTGCGTTGGGGAATAGAAATATTAAATGAGACCTGTTTTCAGCAGCACTTGCAGCAACAGCAATAATAGCAACAGTCAAGCTGAGGCGTCAAACTAGGGCCTGAATATTTCCCTCAGCTTCCAGATTATCTTTTGATCAACTGCTAAATATTTGGATCCCCACAAGCAAGTGTCTGACTTCTGTAAAAAAAAAAAAAAAAAAATGCACAATGAAGTCTGCAGTTTGAACTAAATCTTCCTCCAGACTCGGGCGAGGCAAAGGCGGCTCTGCTGCCTCTATTCTGAGGGAATAGTTTATTTTGGGAGGCGCGTCCCTCTTTGACAAGGATTTTGTGTTTCATCCCCGCTGAGAAGAGGAACAACAGGGGGCTCTTGTTGACAAAGGCTGAGTCCTCCCTTTAAGTTTACTGCAGTGTTGTTAAGGTTAGCATCAGACTCCCATTGGAATCAACCTTCAGGTAGGGTCACTGAAGACACGCATCTGTTGTCTCGTGTTCAAAAGGAGATTCTAACCATTTTCAGGGTCAGAGAAAACCAATGAGGGAAAAGGTGAAGCTATACATTTCAAAGTGATGAAGTACAGTAGCCAACAGACTTCATTCTCTTCATTCAGTCATTTTTAAACTTATCGTATCCTTCAAATGTAACAGTTCAGGGTTAATTAAATGATTTATATTAAGAGTGCAACTAACAGTTATTTTCAAACTTAATTAACTTTTTTTTTTTAAAATATGCATTCTATTAAACAATAATTCTTAAAGGATTAATTGTGAGTGCAATGTGACATCTTTGAATAGCTTGAGATTTACAACCTCAGTTTCAGAAAAGTCAGGACGCCAAATAAAATGTTAATAAAAACAGAATTTATTGATTTGCAAATAATTTGAACCCTCTATTTACATCAAACCATCAAAATCTGTTTTTATTAACATTTTACTTCCGACAACTCTTTTTTAAATTGGGGTTGTACAATGATGAATTCTCAAATGTGGAAACAAGTAAATGTCCAGTGTTTTGCAAAAAAGTGATTTACAAAATACTTCCATCACTCCAGTGTTTCATCACTAATTTAGGTGACACGTAGCTTTAATAGTCACCCATGTTTTATGTTAAGACAGAACATCGCCATGGTCACTCTCTTCTCTATCTGTGTATATACCTCCTGTACTGTATCATCATACATGTAGTATGGGAGGTAAAGACATTTGCGAATGATGTATCAGCCATAAATATTTTTTCCCCATAAACATATAACACAAACAGACTTATTTGTTTGTTTTGTGACCAAGATACTAATCAGGACGCTGCAGTTGAAACATGAAGCTGTGTTACAAGACACTTTCAAAATGACCTCAAACCTTGTTCTGCATTTCTGTACTCCAGTTTCTTATTGTTTCACCTCAGCAAGCTTGAAACGAAAACAGTGTGTCGTTGGATATTATTTAAAGGAAGAAGTGTTCATTACTGTTCAGAATGGAAACATCCAAGGCAGGACGGGCAGGCTGCTGTCAAACTCTATTCCTGGTTGTATGTGTGTTTTGCATGTTTTTGTAGTCTCAGCACAGTAAATAAATGGGAACACAATGATGCAAACTTTCAAGCAGTCTTTCTTTCCAGGCATTTGTGGTGTTCCACTTGGTTGTACAAACAAAAAGTGACTGAAATTGTCTTGTGAAGGCTAAAAAAGGTTGAGGGAGAAGTCAAAAACTGCCTCGCTAAAGTGGACTCTTTTCTGAAAGTTGAATGTAAGCAAATTCATTTAATATACACTCACAAGGAAGAAGCTCTTTTAAGTCTGACAGTTGTTCTTTCAGTGCATGTAGACTCTGTTTGGCAAGGACACAGTGATTTGGATAATTACATCATTACAAACCCACATGATGTACAACAGTTGTTTTAGTCTCTGGACCAAATCATTATTTATTTCATCACAGCAGAATTACCTTCTCCCTCGGTTGTGTGCTCAACTGGTTAAACCACTTATTATTGATAAAGTGAAATTCTCATCAGGGTTTTAAAAACAACGTCTGTGCTGCAGTGCAGTTCATTGCTTTCTCATCGAAGCTAAGCTTCTTGCAAGGTTTTTACAACCCGTGCCTTGCACTGCCGTCGTGTTCATGTAATCCAGAAACCAAAAACAAATACAGCTTAAATGCAAGGAAGCAGTAGAGACAGAGCTGATAAAAGTGATGTGAACATCCGATTATTCCCCACAAGCCATCTGTTTTCTTTGTGGCATCAAAGGGCAGCTTTAATTTGATTTACTGTAATTCAGCTATCAGACATTTCAGCTAACCTGCTCTCTCTCCCCTATTAATTACTATGTATAATGTATGCATTGTTTTTCTTCTGTAAACATGCATCTATCTTCTAATTTTATATAGAAAAAAAATGTGGCAGATGTCCACACTTGATGATAGGTGAGCACGTGTCTTTGTCAGATAATATTCCTGCTGTCGTGTGAGGAAATGATTCAAATTTCAAATCCTTAATAGATCGCCCCAAACATGATTTATATGACAAGTGAAAATAAAAGTTTGCATAAAGCTTTGCTCTCATTCGAGGTGGAGCAAATGTAGAGAGCAGATTATGTTATTGATTGTTTCTACAACTGTATTATCAGCCCCTGATATCTCATCCAGTCTTTTTCTTCCACCCATTGCCTGTCTATCAATTCTATGTGTCGCTGTCTGCAGTGTTTCTGAGAGACCAAGAGATCAATAGGAGCCACTTGCACCCATATATTCAATGTGTTGATCCAGAGTCACGGACAGTGACCCAGAAAACATTTGAGAGTAATTACCTTCTTGATAACTCAATGTAGCTTAAAAATTTTTTTCCATTTCTATTGCTGTGCACTTGCGCATAAACACAAACACACACGTCACTGCGCGCATCAGGACAAAACCTGAAAGCTGAAGCAATAACAAGAACAGCAGCCTGACCATTCTCTCTCCTTGCCTCTAACATCCAATTTGTCTGCCAGGGAGAAGAAATCATCAGAAATGTTTGGAGCACAGCAAGATAATGATTTGTTGCTTCTGGTATCGTAAAGCTGCGAGTGCAAGATTTTAGTGAAAAAAAAAAAAGAATTTAAATGACAAAGTTGGGGTGCAGTGAAGAAAAACATCCATCTCTCCATAATTGTGACATAAATGTGCCTTGTGTATCCACATTTGGATTGTTTTTGTGTTTGGTGCCATGATTACTTGGAAGTCTCTCTCACAATATAGAGGCACATGCAAAAAATATCAGTTACAATATCACATTCATGTCACATTGATTCACATGTTGCTGAAACCTGTGTCCAATTTTCATTCATTTTAGACTTAATAGCTACTTTCCACTCATATTTCTGATGCAGCAGTGTGGCAGGAAGCAATTTATAAGGAAGCTTCACCTGAAGATTTACTTGATGCAGGAAAAAAAAAAGTGAAAGCCAGACTTGATCAAAATGCCAAAGTTTAAATCTAATCTGAAGTTTTCCGAGTAAATGAAGACTTATGAAGACAATGCAGAGTTTAGTAATAACTCAAGTCAAGTTCTCTGCTGTCATTGGAAAGTTTTTCGCCTCATAATTTGGTTTCAGCCTAACTTCATTGCATATACAGTAAACAAAATGTCAAGTCACACCTGAGTTCACTCTGTAGCATATTCCCCTGCTCTCCTCCATATCAGCTTTTCCTCTCCACCCCCATCAAGCAACCATCATACTTTACTTGTTCCTTTGCATTCATTCCATCGAACTCTCCTTGTTCTTCCTTAGTAAGTTTTTAAATGTGGGAGAGAGCCTGTCAAGGGCACGATGCAGAGGAGATAAAACATTTCCATGAGACTACTGGGCAGCAGCAGCTTGAAGCTAGCAGATAAGTATGTGCTGTGAATTTTTACATTATTCAAAAAAAGTGACAACTGTGTTCCTGGTGCCAAAGGCTGCACTGTAGGCTAGTCTGAAAAATTATACATTGGCAAGGTGGCAAATTGTTATGCACAGTTTTAAAAAACAGCTCTCATGCGCTCTTACCAATCACCTTGGGTGCGGACCGGCAGCCAGGCTGTTATTTGTAGCCCTGTGAAGTCCAGCTCGACAAGCGCGATGACTAATCTCGCCATAATGACAGCGCACGCACGCCCAGACCTCGAGCTCTTCACCCAGACACATCTGTGCTCAATTAGTGCAAATAATTCAACCAGTAAGAGCATCTTAGTAGGTGGGTGGCAGACGGATGGCAGAAAGACGAGGAAGAGGAGGAGGGGGAGGTCAGAGAGGAGCCGAGGTTGCAGAGTGATGTGAAAGCGATGTTGTTTGATGGAATATGAACTTAACTGTGTGAGAGCAAAAAAAACAAGATATAAAAAATAGATAGCAGAATCTTAAATCCTTCAAAGCTTTCTCATTTTTTGGCACTTTTCTTCAAAAAATGTGGCACAGTGACACTTGAATTGACCTTTAGCGAGTCTTACTTTGGAATGAAAATCTGTGTGCGTCTGCGAGCCGGACCGGGAGGACGTCAGAAGTCGGCCGCACATGTTGGAAGTGACAAAGTCATTTTAGCAAACGCTTTCATGAGAGCTGACCCGGAGCAAGGCATTCAATATGCATTCACTGCATGCCACCAGTGAGACTGGCCGAAACTATATTAGAAAGCACTGAACCTCACCAGAAATCAAATCACACTCTGGTCATAAAAATGCTAATATTTATATGCAGCAGTCTCTCAAAGTAGTGACTTTGTTTGTGCGCCTGCATGTGTTTAAGCTTGTATGCCTTTGCTACAGCGGTGCGTCGATTGCCCCCCCCCCCCCAGAGACAGTAGCTGTGTTGATGAATGGTAAGCTGCTGTGGAGTTAGTACAGTGTAAGGAGTGAGGAGTAAAAGTTCGCTACGTGCATATTGAGAGGGATGGTGTGGTGTGTCGCATTATTCATTTGGTTTCCTGAACGTCTTCATGCATTCTGTGCATAGAGGAAAACCTGCACTGATGAGGACTTTATTACATCATTCATCCATGCAGTTTGGGTGCGCTCAGACTTTTTTTTCCCATTCCCATTTTGCTGGTGCTGTCTCTACAGTCGTTATAAATGTTAGTAATACATTTTACAGCTCTGGTTTTAAGTCTAATCTACATGCTTCAGCAAACATCATCCGCACACAGAAGCACACGCTAAGCTCCCAGTAATGAGACAGAGCTCATATGTTTAAAAATTGTCAAACAGATCATCTCCTTTTTTTTTGTACTGATTTGAAATTATTTTGCGTTTTTCACTTGATCTGGCTACACATGCTCAGATGAATTCCGCTGTCTGTCTCTCTCTGTTACTCTTTGAAATTCCTTCACGCTCTCTGTTAAGTGAACCCTGTTTGTCGTTCGTTGTTCTCACAGATCCCTCTTCCCAGCCGAGGCAGAAGCCGCCGGCCACTGACCTCTGCTATAAGACTGAAATCAGCAGTCTAATGGACTTCAACTCTCCAGACGCTTCCCTGGACAAAGGTAAAAACCTTATCAGTTCTGTTGAACCAGAGCAGGTTGACTTAAAAGTAGGTGTTTTATTGCTGCAGTGCCACGATGGGAGAATGTTGCAGCAAGGCCGGGGCGTACATATACACCCAGGAATGCACATGCAATTACAGCACATACACAGGCATCTGCACCTGCAAAGACGTTTTGCCTTGAGGACATTTTAAGCTTAAGCTGGAGATAAAGTGCCTTTACTGTGGGTAAACCAGGATTCCATAATGGGTAGAGAACAAGAGTAGCTAATCAGACCTCTGCAGTTATCAGTTCCTCTCCTTTCTCAGCATTTGCTGCTTGCACCTGTCGTTGGAGCAATGGCTAATCTATTACACATTATTCTAGCTAGCGGCTGCTGATGAACCCAACAGGTCTTGTGTTTGAAAAACATCACAGACAGCATTTTAAAATAATCAGACTATAACAAAAAATGCTTCTCAATTGACTCTATGTGCATGTTGATATTGAACCAGACAGACAGACAGAGTACTTTATTAATCCCTTTGGGAGGTTCCCTCCGGGAAATTGACAAAACCAGGGAGAGAACAATAATTCATCACTGCTTGTTTATGTTTATGTGCAGGTCCTATTCTTATAGTTTGGCCTCTTGGCAGTGCAGAAATGTGTAAATACAAACAGAATGCTATCATTTGCAAACCAACCGTGTTTACTGACAACAGTTTTACAAGTGTTCCTGAGTCCATGTAGTCATATATCCTTAATCTCCTTCATACAATCATGTGTTTGACAAAGTGTTGAACCTCTCTCCATCCTCGTTTGTGAACGTCTGAGTCTTTCCAGGCGGAACCTTTCAGACACAATCATGATACTATCACCTGTTACCAATGAACCTGTTTACCTGTGGAATGATCCAAACAGGTGTTTTTGGATCAGTCCACAACTTTCACAGTCTTTTGTTGCTCCTCTCCCAACTTGTTTGAAACATGTTGCTGCCATCAATCTCAGAATAAGCAGATATTTACAAAAGAAGCTGATGAGGTCAAACATTAAATACATTGTCTTTGTCCTGTTAGTAGTTCAGTATAAAGCAAAAAGGATTAGCAAATGATCAAATTCTGCTTTTTATGTTTCACACAATGTCCCATCTTTTTTGCAATCGGGGTTGTAACACAATGAGCGAGAAAATGCTGAAAGTACACATTATTAAATAGATAAGTTGTATTTATAAGAAGAATGTAACAGCTCAAGTTTTAAGGAATTGGTTCAACATTTTGAAAAGTTTGTAGTGTTTCCTGGTGAATACAATATTATGATTGCATTTATAAGCAATTTATCTACATTTTACTAAAATGTTCTCTCATTTTATTCAGTTCTTGTTGAAGGAATATTATCTAAGACTCAAACACAGTAAATCGCTGTTAAACAAAAGAGTAATGTAAAGTACAGGCTGTCTTTCATAACTCACAAATTTGTTTGAAAGGTCAACTTACTTCTAGATCTTGGTTTTCAGTTGACTCCATGCAGCCATTATAATCTTAAATATTCTACCTTTAAGCCTCTTGTTGAAACTTTGTGAATTACAAATTGATGCAAATTCATCAGAAAAATGTTTCACTTCAGTGAGCTGTGTCTGTAGTTGCCTGTGTACATATTTCATGTCTTTCAGCTTGTGGAGACATTCTCATGGTTCTTGTGAGGACAATCTGAATTGTTAGTGCTTTTACATTGAATGCATTTATACCCTCCAGTTCTCCTATAAAAATGATGCCACAATATGGCTCCGTCAACAGTGAATACTATTCATCGCTTTTTATAGTTCTGCCGTTAGTGTTCAGTCACCATGGACCATCCCAAATAGCAGCCAATAAACTTTCAAGTCTTTATTTATTCCCAGACTCTTTTCTAAGTGGGTGGTCTCCGATGGGTCTCACGTCAGCGTCATCCGCGCTCCAGACAAACAGTTACAGTAGTTTATCTGTACCCTGTTTCCATGTTCCAACCCTTTCATGACAAAAGCTTCTTTCAAGGAGTTGGAGTCTTGTCGAGAGGATCAAAGCAGCAAACCATGGCACCAGTACAAACGCATCTCATGGATTGTGGATCCTGTAAAGTTGCCAGCTCCAGTATGGATCTGTAGTGTCACCCAAAGAGCCCCCAGGGGTCCTTTTCCTCATTAGAGTGTTCTGCTTAGGGATCTGTTTGGCTGCCAGTTCTCTTTGTCTCCTATTAGCGTCTGTCTGAGGATGTTGTGATGATACTGAGACTGTCTTTATTGGACAGAATAGGAGCAGTGTTGCTGACTTTTCGTTTACTATATGGTGGTTTAGTACGAAGCTGTTACCAGATGTGATACCAATCTGCAGTGGTGGAATTTCAAGTATTGCACTTAAGTACAATTTTCTGTTTTATTATCATTGATACTGTCATTTTCAGATTAAAGTCTTGTACAGTTTTCAGTTTTATGGCTAAAACATATGACCACATTATAATTTTTGCATTGTTTTCATTGCATTGTTATAGATTAAACTACCCAACAGTGCTGTTTCAGTAACTCTGAATGGGACTATTTTACATTATTTTGTAGTTTTACTGTTGATATTTTAAATACATTTTGCTGCAAATACATTTGTACTTTTACTTAAGTAAGACTTTGAATTCAGGAACTTTACTTGTGATAGCATACTTTTTTCCATTGTGGTATTCCTACTTTTACTTGATTAAAAGATCTCAGTACTTTTTACCGTTGAGCAAGTTTGTATATCCTTTGGGAGTCATTTGGAAGTCAAGAGACCACATACTATACTTGATAAGGTCAGTTATACTGAAAAATGAATGCACACTTATCAGTTCAGACTTTTGGATGTGCACACGTACGCCTTCTCCTTCAGCTAAATCCAGCTAGTGCATTAGGTCTGTGGTCATTTCCTGGGTGCCGTAAATGTGCAGACTCAGGCAGAACTCACCAACAACCCCTGCAGTGGCCAAGGCCACGTATATCACCACAAGTTTCATCAGAATGAGAACAGGGAACTCAGGGTCTGTGTTATCAGCAAATTCATCTCCGGTCTGCAGTAAGAGAGAGACAGAGAGACAGGGAAGGAGAGGAGAAACAAACGTAAGCAGTGAGCACTGTATCATTAGGGAGACAGGTGCTGCTTCTGCACATTAACCGGCAATGATGTCACCAGGCTGGTGAAGCTCGGCTTAGCTGTTTAAATAGGAAGGTCAGGGCAGAGAGGTCAAACTGGGTGTCCAGAAAAAAATAGGCTTCGGCTGGAAGGAGAGACCGAGAAGGGAGAGAGGAAAATAGGTGGAAACAACAGTGAAGAGCACTGTGAGGAGGAGGACAAGGTGAAAGATTGCATTAGGACATAGTGTCGCCTGCGAATGTGTTCTGATTAACGAGAGAGAATCATCCAGCGAAGGAGGGAGAGGAGAGAGAAAGAGATGAACAAAAGAACAATAAAGAAAAGGAGAATGTGAGGGGTGTATGTGTGGGTGCGCGTGCATGTGTGGAGTAGTCTCTGCCGAGCACTTTCATTTTTTTCTACCCCCACCTGCCCCCACTGAAGCCCTCTTATAACCATTGGGAGAGTGGCACTTAAATTGCCTCCAGAAACAATACCCAGGCCTCTCCACTGTAATTTACACACATTAGAAAGAGCTGCTCAGAAAGGCTCCGACACAATGGCTGTAGTTAGACTTGTTAGACATTAATTATGCTAGAATGCAATAACTGGATATTGTTTGTATTCTCATCATTCCAAATCGTTTTTGGAAGTGGTCATGTTCACTTTGTGATCGAAATCCTGCAGATTATTGACATAATCCAGGCGGACTCCAAAGAAAAGTGTGATACAGCCTTGAGATCACAGGGGACATAATCATCATCGACATGTAGTGGAGTCTCACAGTGTGAGTCCACAGACATAAGATCACATAGAAACTCAAACTGTGATGTGTTCATGGACAAAGGGGCTTTCTGTGTACTCGTGTTTCTTCTTGCCTTTTCATTAAAGGTTACTGAGATGCCGCAAGTGACAAAAGGAGCAGCGCAGCATTCTGATTATCTGGCTGCTGATGTGTGGAACTTAAAGGTCATAAAGTCAAAGTTACATTTCAAGATTTCACCTCAGAAGTCATCAGTGAAAGCATTATTTTCCCTCTCTGTGTTCTTCTCTATCAGGAACCATCAAGGAATATAGAAATAAATTGGCCTTCCATGTAACTTTGCCATGTACTGCAGTATCATCTAATTTTAGAGCTGAAGCTGTGCTGTTCAATATATCAATCATTTAAATTCTCTAGCAACATTCATGCTAGAAATGCAGGTGTAAGCGCACGTCAATCCAGCGCACTCAACGTGTTTTCATCCCATTTATCGCAGTGATGGCTGCTAAGCACTCCAGGCCTGAATGTGTGTGATGTGTACTATCAATGCATCCAAAATTGCCAGGTCTCAGACTGTCTGAAATCTTTGTTGTAAGCACATCACTTTCTCTTTAGCAAATGGGCCAGAAACAACAAATGTGCGTTCACTGACCTTGATCTGATGGCTCAGCGAGCCGCCGGTCTGCTGGTAATAGTATCACAACAAGTCACCCCAAATATATTTTGAAGTGATGTCAAATACCCAAAGTAAAAAATATTTTGTTTGTGTACATTAAATAGTGTTACATTAAAGAAACCCTTTAGGCTGTGCTTAGTTAATTGAACACTATCCTTATGATATGCTTGGATATGCTCCATGTTTTACATTTAATTTATTAAAGCTGGGGTCGGTAACGTTGGAGAAACCAGCTAGATCATCCTCCCTCCAATGCAACTCCCCCAAAAGACATGAACGTGCACTGCCTGACCACTGCTGGAATCCACGAGAGCACATCTTCATCAACCCAAGGTCTAACATTACCATACAGAACTAAAACAACGAGACAGAACGAAAACCAGATAATTGCCTGTCCAATAGAAACACAGCAACAATGGTGTCACTTTTCAGGCTCTTCAACTCCCTCAGTTCTTGCCATTGTTAAAAAGCCAAACAGATTTTGACTATGGTTTAACCTCTTGCTTTATCCAACATCTCTTTGGTCACAGCCTTTTTTGCTTTTGTCTTTCCTTCAGCAGTGGAAGCTGTTGTAGATATATATATATATAATATCTGTCTTGTGGGAAACTCCTCTCATGTGCAAAGAGTCCATGGGCAGAGTGCATGCACATAGGCAGGAACATAAGCAACCTGCAACAGTCCCAGATTCATGCAATGATTGATAGAATTTCTATAATTATAATGAAAAAATGCTTCAAAAATACTTTACCTACTCAAGCTTTAATAGTACATGAAGTGGACAATGTTATTGAAAGGAAAACTTCAAGCGTACTTTTTAAATCCATGTACTGAAACAGTTCACATCAAAATCAGAAAAAACTAACCCCAAGAACTCACTGCTAGACGCCAGTGGTTAAAGAAGCTGTGATGAAGTATGTAGGAGGCTTTTCAAGGCTTGGTTCCACGCCAACTTCATCCTGGTTGTCAAGTGCAGACCAGCTTTTAGTCTCTCAGGGATACTGGAGGGAGTTTGTTCATTCGGTACATGTGTTTTGAAGACTTAGAGAAGGCTTTTTAAGTGTGTCCCATTGGGTGTTTGTGGTTGTGCTCGGCCCATTAAACTGACAAATCCTGTCCTTGTATACCTGGAGTGAGAAGTGTGTCAGTGGGCGTCGGGCTCTGCCAAGGTTTGCATTTCTGTTTATTGCCAATGAAAGTAGTTCTGTTAGCGTCACTCGGCCGTGACCACCGGTTGGTTGATTTGTATGAGAATCAGCACTTCCAAATCTAAAAGCTATGGTGCGAAGATGGAGCGTGAGATCAACAAGTAAATATGCCCAGCTTTGACAGGGACGTAGGCGTTGTACAAGACTGCCGCAGTGAATAAGAAGCTGACCCTAAAGTCAATCTGCATTTACCATCTGTGGTCATCCATGCAGAAATACACTTGATTTGCAGGGTGTCTGTGTTCACACTGAGAAGATCAGACATCCAGGATTGACATGGTGCTCCTTTGCTGTTATTCCACTTTATGAATGCATGAAGAACTGCTCAAAACCTGTACATGTTTATAGTATAGTACTTGTCCAAATATACATCAAAAAATACTTTTCCATATTCTTCTTATTATAAGATATATTATATAATGTGTTTAGCTTGTGTTTGTTTTCCACTCTAAGAACCATTCCAAATTTTTCACTTCACACCTACACCTCATTAGGTTTTAGATTTACACCCCAGTGCAGCACTGCGCCAAGGTGTTACTAAAGGTGTGTTTTCTATTTCTGAATTCCACCTTGGAGTCTTTACATGAGGCGAACAGCCAACTGGTACAACCGGTCAGCGGTTGAAATACCTTCTGCCTGCCCTTCAAATGGCTGTTTAAAAGGCCCACAGGCAGCTAATCTGAGCTGGCGTCTGACAGCAGTGAATTGGCAGTGGAGGTGATGGTCGAGAGGGACGGTGGCTGTCGGAGTTGGCAGATCTGGAAGAGGGCTGAGTGGCACCTGGTGGCTGGCAGTTCCTTTTCACTGATTACCTTACATGAAGGTTGGAAGGTGGGAGAAGAGAGAGCCAAATAACAGAGCTGATGGAGGTAAAGATCGCAAGTATGTGGAAAGGTACAACCTCGATTCTAAAAAGTTGGGACACTGTGTAAAACTTAATTAAAGCTATTATTTGCTAATCCTTTTTTGACATGTGCTCAGTTGAAAACAGACAACATATAAAATGTTTGACCTCTTCAGCTTGTCCAACACAATTGTCTGAAGGAGATTGGGACATGGGCTCAGGAACTCTGTGTAAAACTGTTTGCAGATGATTGCATTATTTTTCTATTTATGTTTTAAACAGCGTCCCGACTTTTTTGGAATAAGGATTGTATAAAAGCTATAGGATGCACAATAGCACTGCAGACTAGACTGAGAAATCCAGACAAGCAACCTAGTTAGAGAAAATAAAGTGCAACTTTTTAGACTCACAGTAGATCAACAATATAAGGTTGCACAGCCTTAGGTG
Organism: Centropyge bicolor; assembly: GCA_037975185.1. Lineage (NCBI taxonomy): Eukaryota > Metazoa > Chordata > Actinopteri > Pomacanthidae > Centropyge > Centropyge bicolor. Next base: position 6,718,431 of record JBBMOC010000011.1, on the reverse strand, counting down.
TCATTTCAAACAAAAGGCTTCAAGTTGACATTTTAGAGTTGACACACCCTCCACATATATTTGCTTTGCCTGAGGTGAAAGATTAAAAAAGTCGGGGGGGGTGTCTGAAGGAGGTTATGGGAGAGGACATGACATCCATTTTGATGATCATAACAAATTTGGGACTTTAACATTCTTTGTTAACCCCCTGCTGTTTGACCCTCTTGGGTAAAGTATGCACTTAAATGTCATAACTTAAATATAGTACTTCAGATTCTGAAGTTTTGTTAATTGCCTAATGGCGTGTTTAGTGTAGTGTTGCAACTGAACAACACTCCAAGCTGAAGTATTGTCAGCTTCATGTACTAAAACTACTCTTCAAAGTATTGTTCATACTGTATGTGTAGAACTTCTGTAAAATCTTAATCTGTAAAACAACATGTAATTAATATCAAAAATAAATGTAGCACAGTAACAAGTTAAATATTTCCCAAGAGTAAAGTAGAAAGTAATTAAGTAAACTTAATGAATGCACTTACTCAGTTACTTTCCACCAGTGATCCTTTCACTGGTACCGAAAACAGCACACCCACTCCAATGTACCAATGTGACCCCTTTGTGTAATGAAGAGCCTGATTCCACCACAGACGCAATATGTTCATCCAATTCGACAACATGTCTATGTGTTAAAATGTAAATTAGCAGAGCATAAAAAGTGCTTTTGCCTTTGACAGCTGAAGGAAAACACCTGCTTTCGACTTGACTGAATTGGCTTGTGGCTGCAAGTGCGACATGCTTGATAATTCAAACAGAGAACATTACAGCAGTTTTCTGTTCTATGTGATCCAGAGATGGTTTAGCCTTCGCTGTGTTTTATAATGACTCACACTGCTTTTACCACTGCATGACCACGACATTTCCCTTCATTATTTTCAGTAGTGTAGGTAATAATAAATGGCTGTTCGGACCATTTTTCCTTTCTGCCCTGTCATCTTCACAGTTCACTGGCTATTTTTTATTTCTGCTAGTTCACACACCATGCGACTCGTGGGCTGATCTTTTGTGGAGGGTTATTTCAAGGTTTTTGCAGTGCAAGCTGCAGCGCTGGGAAAAATCATGGGAACAGGAAAACTTGAGAGTGTGAATTTATGAGGAGAGAGTGTCCATTAACACGTGCATTGTGCGACGTGACAAAGGGCAATTAGGCGGCGCTGAAGATGGACACCACCTCTTTCACAAGCCGCAGAAAAAAAAGAGCCGCGGTGATGAAAAGTCGACCATCTGCATCCGTGCACTCGTGCGTGCAAGTTGCATTAATTCATAATCTCTCTCACATTGTCTTTGTTTCACTCATCTCTTTCTCACATAAACAATGGAAAGCTGACGTCTTCTCGGCAGTGTGAGGTGCTGCTGCTGTCCCTTGAGGTATTGTGTAAACTGACTGCAGAGAGAGAGAGAGAGAGAGAGAGAGAGAGAGAGATTGGCTGCTCCCATTGATTTTCATTTAAGGGAGAGCGCTCTCAGCTCATCACCTCCAGGCAGCATAAAAAACTTGTGTGTGTGTGTGCTTGTGTGAGCCGCTGCTTTTTACATGTACATTTTTTTGTATTTTACAATATCATCGTGCATTCCAAGCCATGCGTGTCACAGAAAGCTAATTTCCTGTTGTGCGTCAGTCCCCGTAGTGTGATTTGATGCTGTCTTAATGTAGTGTAAATAGCCAGAGCATGCCAAGTACATTCTTTTAATTAGGAAACCCAACAGGCCTGCTGATTAGCACTTTATCTTCATAAGTGTCTGGGCCTGAGCTGCAGCTGGACCACTTCCTAGTTACCCTACACTCTAGCTAGCATGTCCCAACAGGTCTGGTGCAAGAATAGCGTAATTAATATGTTGTAGCCTGCCATCTACTGAGCAAGCAAAGGTGGTTTTGTTAATGTGGTCCATGGATCCCCTCTTTCAGGTCATCCAGCATTTAGGGAACTGCCCTGTAATCATGTCTCATGCACTCCAGCAGACAATTTTACCAGCATGATTCTTTAACCCACAGCTTCACATGATAAATGACACGATTTTATATATATATATTTTTTTTCACATCCTCTCTTCAGTTTCTTTACTCCAGAATGGGGAAATTGCTGAGTCATCTGTCATCCTTGGATATGTAATCTTGAGCCATTTATGAGTAGTAGGCAGAGGCACATGATGTTCTTTATAGGCAGTATAACCACTGCAGCCTTCCTCTTCACCGGCATTAAAAGGCATTTGTTACCATTTCCATTTTACCATGAAATGGCCTTGTGAGTGTAAGAAGAAAATAAAGTCCAGCAAAAATCAATGACTGGATTCCAATTGTGTAGTAAGATGTAGCTCAGCAACTCTCTCCCTGTTATGTGCTGAGCATTCTTTGGGGCTTTATCATGAAGTGAAATCATTGTATCTTCACATATACACACATGGTCACGACACAAAGCCTCATGCTGACATCTGGCCGAACAAAAATGTAACCAGTAGAGTGTTGTGCTTGTACCTTCAGCATTTAATCTGCTGCGTATCAGTTGAGCGTAGAGGAGGAGGCTGCTGAGCCTGGGCCTCCGTGGGCCACAAACACCCCTGCGAGTGGGCAGTATTCAATTTCCTCACTTTGTCCTTTATGCTTCGACACAATAGACAACAAGAGATTGTTTTCTTTAGCTGCTTTATTGTCTCAGAGTGAGGGATGATACATTGAATGATTATCAGATGTCACACTCTGCAGAGAACAAAATCAGGGTTTGTGCTATATAGCTGTTGATTGACTTGACAACAGACACTTTAGTGACGTTGGTTCATTGTACTGAAATTTGCACATCACCACCTTTTGATACCAACATATAGAACAATAAAACTCATCAATTTGAATTATTCACTGAATATACAGGTGCACAGTTTTGTGATTTGTCATTATTGAGCCTAGAACATGCTTTTCTCCTCACTGGGGAATTATTGAGGCTCCATTGAACCTTGTAATTAAGCATAGTTCAGTAGTTAATTATTGTTGATTAATTAATAGATGCACCGAAACAAATTTTAGAGTTTAATTAAATTCACATTTCGCAACCTGCATTGTTTTGCCACACGCTTATGGAAGCAAGTTCTGAAAGAAGGTTGAATGTAAAGTGGCCTTGTTGATTAATGGAGCCTGAGAGAATTTGGACTCAGCACAGGCCACCAGGAGGCCAGCGAAGGCTCCTGTTACTGCAGTAAAGTGTGCACTTGTGTTGCAGCACACCGACTGTGTGGCCCATATATTGAATGTTAACATAGAGGATGTCACATATGGAAGCGTGAGGTGTGAAAACGTGAAAAAAATAGAAATGAATTGTCCCATTTGAATGTGACTTAATCACCAGGTGAAGTATGAATTATTTATAATAATGCTCATAATATTCAGGTTGGCATAGAAAGGAGCAAGAGCGATGCTTTATTCTAAATTATCACAAGCATGAAAAGGAAATAACTTGAAGACGCCTTTCAATCAGTCTGCTGTTTGGTCCTTTTAATGACTAATTCTGTACGTGCACTTCAGCTGTAGGGATTACGTTTATGTTCTGACTCACCATTCTGCTTATTTTAAGAGGTCTTATCTTCTGTCCTTGCAGGCACATGAATAAAGCTTCATTAATGCATGGGCTTGTCATCTTTGTTTAAAATCATGGCTTCTTCAGTCTGATAACTCGCACATCATCAATCCTTCATTCACCTGCATTGACCTACATGTTACTGCAAGGATGTTAATAAAACAAGCATGCGGAGGTTGTGCGAACAAATACAGTGCACCTCTGTTTGTGCCATTAGGGAGAGTCTGTTTGCTGATTTTCCATGCCAACCAGAGAATTTTTTAAAAATGCAATTAAAGTAAAATGTAGAAGGCTTTAAAAGATAGCTTTTAAAATGAAACGTAAACATATCTGATTTATTGCAATTTAAAAGGGAGTTGTATGCTAATCCACTAAATGACGACAACATCCTGTATCCCATGCTTGTCGTTCTAAATCCACCCATCATTGCAGTGCCTTGCTGTACTTTGCTCCGTATGACTCCTTGAAAGAAAATGAAAAACAAGTTATAAAGATGGGCAACACATGAACAAACGTCAGCGTTTTTCTTTGGCGAGTGTTTCTCACCGCGGTGGTCATTTTAATGGCGCTCAAGGTTTTCATGTCACCGTAGGTGTTATTTTAAAGGTATTAAGTTACTGAGAGCCTAAGGCAAGTCAACAGCTGGTAGACCTGTTGCTGAGCTGCCTGCCGGTGTTAAACTACACACACATCGACGCTCACCTGCCTGCAAGCCCACACCCACACTGTGCTCCTCCCCCTCTTCTGTGCATGTGTGTGTGTGTGTGTGTGTGTGTTTGTATGAGTAATGTGGGAAAATCCTAGTGACAGCCCTGCTGAGCTCCTCCTCCTCCTTACCTAGTAAACCATTTGAGTTGAGGGGGAGGGGCCGAATGTACTGTATCATTGAACCCGTGGGAGCCGTTTTGAACAGGTACACTCAGACAGGGAAAGACGCAGCGGCAGCTCCTGGATGTATTTCCTGGTGTCAACTGAGCCTGATATTCGAGGGAAAAAAACTGGGAAAAAATGGTTGTGGTTTGAGTGTGGACGACTTGAGAGAGGGGGCTTTTTGGATTTTGTCATTGTGTCTGTCCTGAAAGTCTCCTGCGCACCTGACAGATCCTGGAATCCTCGGGAAAAGCCCCCTCGGAGGGGGGGATGAAGTCAGACGGGGAGCAAGGAAAGTGTGGTGAGTGAGTGGAAACGACAAGTGCAAGCTGCCAGTCTGTGCCTTATTAAACAATATCATGATGTGAGTTTCAGTCCTGCACTTTCAAAGGTTTCGCTGTGAGAAGGAGACAGTGGATTGTTCAGTGTCTTTCTCGACTGAAGATCCCAGGAGATACTGCGTGTCGGCTTTTTAGCTCGAGGAGCAGCATGTTCACGTGTTGGCAGGTGTCATGTCTGATCGTTAGTCATCCAGTCAGTCACCTGTTTAGTGCAGAGCCGTTGGGAAACTTTAACCTGCACTGACCTCAGAGCAGTTGTTTATCTCTGAATATGGGGCCTCACCACTAATTGATTATTCTGCAGGCAGTTGTCTTAAAGTTAGTTTAATCCTTTTTCCTCCTATTGACTTGCAACGAATGAGCTGGTAGAGATACGTGTTTTCTTTGATGTTTGACATAAGGCTGTTGATGTTGGGGTGTAACCTCTGACCTATAAAATCAAATGACTAAGGCCATAAGCTGCGTTTTTCTGAGCTCTTCCAGTGCAGCTGTATCACTGTGTTGTCTAGTATTTGCTGGCCGTGAGGGAGTTGTACTATCGCTCAGTAACTACATCACAGCCATGGGGATTTGTACAGCTAAGTTGTCCCCAAACAAAAGTGTTTTTATGGTCATGTAAAGAAGGCATTGTGTTCTGTTTCTATTGTAAACACTGCGGTCTGGGGTTGTTGGCTGCAGTTTTTAGCCTGAATGCACATTTTGCATTCGCACAGGAAAAATTCTTGCTGCGTCAGCCAAACTGGTTTCAGACTATTTTAACTGAAAAGCATTACATTACAACTGCTAAGAAATGGTATGATTGTGAGAATGCCTCTAGTTTTTTTTTTCTCTGCTGTTTTTCCTCCAAATACCTGCATTTTTTTCATCTGTATGCTGGTAGCTCACCTGCCCTTCAACCTTGGCCTAAAAATAGCCCAAACACAGAGGTAAAAGTTCACATAGCAAGACAAACAAAGCTTGTGTGTTCTGTTTCGTTTTGTACCAGCAACCAAGAAATGTCATGTAAAGCTGGTCAAATAGAGTTTAAAGTTTTTTTAAAGCACATCATATAAATCCTTCAAGCTGATCCATGAGGTGTGGTTGTGACACAGTTAGTGCTTTCAAAGCTAAACAAACACCTGGAGGCTATGGATGGCTGTCTCTCCCTAACCCTCACTATCCCAGGTGTGGTTATGTATTTGCAATTGTGCTTAGTTACTCACCTTTCAGTCTCACATTTCTGTGACAGCCTCAGTGATTACCACTTAGGTAATTTACGGTCTGTCTTTGCAAACTGAATTTGGACAACATTAGTCATGCAGTCATTATGGCTTGTAAGGACAGCAGCGGATTATGTATAATCATATCAGCACTTGACGATTTACAAGCAGAATAATGGACAAATTATCTTGTTTTGGTCTTCTTCTGTGTTAAATTCACATCAAACCTCAAACGTCCCCAGCTCTGCCGGGCCTGCCAGTCAAGCAGCGACACCCCAAATCATGTCAGATTACATTGCTCCTTTATGTCTCGCGGCTGTCACTCAGAGGGAGAGCAGGGTTTTCAGATGAGTGACATGATGTCAGAGGAGGCTTAACCCTGTGGATTAACACCTTCTGTGAACCAGGTATAAACAGTAGCTGTTGTTGGTTGAAACTGGACTGACCTGACTCTCACTGAGGTCCAGGTCAGGGCTGTCGGTGTGTACCTGCACATAAATGCATTAAAGTGCATGCACATGTCCATCTGGGCATAATGTTCAATCAGTGCCTGGTTGCATATGTGTGTGTGTGTGTGTGTGTGTGTGTACGTGTGCCTCCAGCAGGCTCAGTTTGTCAGCATAATTGTGAGAACGGCTGAGTTCGGTCCTCGCTGTGTGATTGCCTTCTTTCCCTGACTGTGCTGCAGGTGAGTTCAGCAAGCCGCTCCCTCGGGTGCGAGCTGCTTTCTTCCCCCATCGTGGCAGACACAGACGACAATCTGGAACAAGTTAAAGACAATCAGCTGCCTGTCAGAATCAAGTCAGGGATAATGGTAAAGCAACTGTAATAATCATGAGCCATGCTAAGGCGGATTTGCCACTACGTTCTGAGAGCATGAAGTAATTTTGTGTTTCAATGAGGATGGACTGATTGAAGCCTCTATTCAATCTCCCCCCTCTCTCTCTCTCTGTTTGAACACCTCAGTGTGTAATCACATTTACTCTGAAGAAAAACCACAGATTAATTCGACTGCTTACTCTGCCACTATCACAAATCAAATCCATCCCACTGTTGACTGCAGTGGGTTCCTCCTCTGCTGGTCAAATATACATGGATAGACAGAACTTGGTCTCTGTAAGTGAGTGGTCAACAACCTTTTTAATCCCAAGACCCCTGACCTCAGCCTCAGTAACAGGTAAGATGAGGCTAATTGAATTACATGAATTACTTTGGTCCAACTTTCAAACTGATTCAACCAAGAAAACACTGTAATTTGCATATCAAATATCATACAATTAAAATGATCATTATTTAATTCTATTCCAACACAAAAAATAAAAGCGTTTGGCCTATTTTCCATTTGTATAAGAAAATGATTCTGTTCATTGACGACAAAGACAGAATATCAGCACACCTGCAGACAGTGTCCTTGTTAACTCTTATGCTCATCCACTGAAGCGTCACGCAAGATACTACATTTACCATTTGTATTTTAGAAAGTAGTTCTATGTCCCATCTTGTGCAGCATCACTTTCCACACTGCCATCAGAGTGAAAAACTGCTGCTGTCAAGTCAGTGTGATGGCTGTGACTGAATACTGTCGCTTTGTACTTTGGCTCATGGCTACAGACAGCCAGTCTGAGACTGAGTCTGAGAAGTCTGTGGGGTGTCAGTAAGGCAGCTCTTGTGCTTTGATTTGATCATTTTCGTCTGTAAGAACGCCATCTCATCGAGGTAAGTGCATCCAAAGTAGGTGCTCGGTCTTAGTGCACATGTGGTGAGGAGAGGAATCTTCTCCCTGCTGACAAGTCCCCAAAAACTCAGTGTCACTTGATCTGCATTTCAACTTTATGTCATTTTGCAAATCAGCCATGTCCATGTCAACTCCACTTGGCAAAGCTGGAATTTGGCTGCTTCCTGGTAGGAATGGGTTTGAGATGAATGCAGCAACTCATCAAAACACTGATTGAACTCTGTCCAGGTGAGCACTGCACAGCTTAGGGTGAAAGCATCAATGGCTGGTAATATTTTCTCTAGCTTGGGAAAGTGTGTCAGCCTCCCGTTCTTTAGATGTGTGCTCCAAACAGCTTGGACTTGAATGCATTCACTGTCCTCATCATACGGGGCAGGAGTCAAGCTTTTCTCTGGGGCTTGTTGTTGACTGTGTTCAGTTTTGCCATTAGTTCTGTCAAAAAGCTCAGGTCCAGTAGCCGTGCATCATCTGACAGTTCCTCTTGCTTCTCGTTCTTTGTTGACAGAAAAATCACCTTAAATAATAATGTTGAAGCTGTTTTGCTTAAATCATGTTTATCACTTTGACCACAAGTGTCATTACATTACGACCTTAATCCAGGGATTCATTACAACAGTGACTCTACCCTCCTTGTCACTGTTGCAACAGTACAACGAAGTGCAGTTTTGATGCTGTCTTTGTTTTTGAAGTCATTGAAAAGTCAGTGCAATAATGACCATCACGTCTTTGAATAAATCGATTTATTCAATTTCGTCATTGCTTTATGCTTCTTGTGTTTAGCCAAAAGGTGACTGACACAAAATGAACGCTTCAGTGGCAACTTTGTTCTGAGCAGCAGGTTTTTGAAAAGCAATTGCTGGGCCATCATCCCCGGTTTCAGCTCAGATTTCCTCTTTTATACAGTGCTTCTGTTTGGTGGCATGGCACACACTATAACCAAGGTAAAAATAAATTCCTCCTCTCATTCTGTGCAGAACTTGTGTGTTTTGACCTTCTTTCGTGGAGCCATGTTAGCTAGATACCTCACAGGATTTCACCAGGAAGTGTCATGAGACAGCTGACATTACCCGTACTATTATCTTGTTTGTCATTTTAATGCAGCACTCGCAGCGACACTGGAAAAAATACAACAGCCAGATGAAAAGAGGGAGAGAGGCGCTTGCAAAACTGAACATTAATCAGGCCTAATGTATCTGTGTATTTATTTTTCTATTATTTTCGGGAGCCACAGGGGAAGTCTCAAAGATCTACCAGTCAATCCCGATCGACAAGTTGGCAACCACCGCTGTAAGTCACTGAAAAAGTAACTCACACTCGCAGTGACAGATGTCTCGGCCTCGCAGCTTTATTTCCTGCAGCTGTCAGCGCATACCCTGCTCATTTTGAAAACCAGAAACAAATGCAACTCCACAACTATTAGCTACATTTTTCACTCCCAGAAGCTTATAGAGTATCTCAGGAGGCAACCAGGATTTTTTCTGGCCCCTCCGTACTCCAATTTGTCTTCCAAATCATTATTGTCATCTTGTCTGGACTTCTCTAGGTGGCAGTATTTATTTTTGGCAACAGATTCATGTTCATTGATGTAGATTTGAAGGAGCCCAGGGTTTTGTCACAGTGGTAGGAGCCACCTCATACAGGTACGTTCGACTCTGTGTGTGTGCATGTGTGTGTGTGTGTGTGTGTGTGTGTGTGTGTGTGTGTGTGTGTGTGTGTGTGTGGACTCATCCACAATTTGATGAAATATCCGTGGTGACACTGTGTCTGCCCTTCCGTTTGGCCCAGACTATAAATAACAGCACAGTTAGTCTTCAGCACCAAAGGTTGTTTCTCAGCTATACGCGCACAAACACACACCTGCTCTGTCACACAAACGTGTACACACCTCCAAACACCTCTTGGTTACCTGTCTCAGGTAATCCGTTCATCCACCTAATAAGATGCATCAAGTGAATTTAAATAAGTTTTCTCTCCAAAACAACATCGTTCCCGTTGCAGTGGAAATTGTTGCTTTGTTATCTACTTGACTCCCACTCATGCACAACAAGACTATTTTCTGAAAAGAACTGTTTATTTGTTTGCAATATGCTTCACAGCAACACCCAGAGAAAATGAGGTGAACATAATAGCACATTGTTAACATCGTGTAACAATAAAATGGAACCAGATGGAAAAACCGGTGAAAATAGACGTTACAAAACAAGCTAAATGTTGATGGCTTGTGTATTCACATCCAGTAGATGCTATTTCATATCATGACTGAGTGAATGACATGTTCTCATTCGCATTATAATACCGGCACAGCTCATCAAGCACCACCATGGCAGCAATTATTGCCTGGCCTGATGCAACCAATTAACATTCTCGTCATGTCTGGTGTAAGCTGTCCGGAATGAAACCGCAAACAGTAGCTTCTCTCTGGAGGAAGCAACAATTCATTAGTGCGCCAACTCAGACAGCAATGTACATGTAATTAGTTACCCCGCAAAATAAGCAAATACTGCATATTTCTGAAACTACAGTATCCTAGACTTGGCTCCGTGTGTCCTGTCTCACAGCATTATTTGCCACCTGAATGCCTACTTATACAAAATCCTGCAGGATGATAAATTGCACAGAGCTAATAAGACGATCAGGAATGAGGATAGCTGCCAGCCTCCCACCTTTATAATCACTTCTGTGGAAGGGTTGCCATTTTGGCTCTTTTGCAGTCTCTGACTCCTCCAGTTGTGTTTTACTGGCTCCATCCATCCATCCTTGTATCTACCAGCCATCTTATCTCCCATCCAACCGTCCGTCCCTCGTGACCCGAGCAGCACGTCTTTCAGTTCCACAGAAGCTCTGCTGCTAATCTCCATGACGAAGAAATGGGAAAAGCTGTCCAGTATATCTGTCCATCTGCAGCCTAAGAGGGACAGTAATCTCGCTGTTTGTGGTATTTCACGTCAGAGATGGGAGACAGACTTTGCACATTGTTTTGATGGATTACTGTCAATTCAGCACAAGTACAGACTGTGAAAATGAATGAGAGAGAGGGCTGCTTATGCAACTCCACCGAAAAATGAAGAGGGTTGTAAATCTCTCGTGCTCAGTCCACCAAAGAAAAATGAGAGTTTATGAAGTAAAAAAAAAAAAAAAAATCGGTACAGTTTTTTTCTTTTTAGTAACTGTAACTGCATAGTAACTATATATACACAGTGTATATATAATATAATATAATATATGTAGTGTCTGTGTATGTATGTGTGTGTGTGTGTCTATATATATATATATATATATATATATATATATATATATATATATATATATGTATATATATGTGTGTGTATATATATATGTATATGTATATGTGTATATATATATATGTGTGTGTGTATATATATATATATATATATATATATATATATATATATATATATATAAGTGATCACTGTTTGCATGTTTGCATCTTTCTGAGAGCAGCAATGCAAGTTCTGGCGAGAGTGACTGATACCATCCACAGACACATGAGTGGGTTTTAAGCCAACGGACGCAGATTGTGGTGGAATGCGGCTGAGATTATGCCTATCTTTCTCTTTGATCAGTTATTTGCTCACTGTCGAGCTCTGTTCTAGCCCCACTCTCGCACGAGTTCAGCCCCCATTACTCCAAGGACCTGGAGCATGAAATAGGCTTGCCAGCATGTGGATGTCAGATTCTGTGATGTTAAAGCATGGACTACTTGATCGACACTGGCTGGCTAGAAGCGAGGGAGTCATGCAGTGAGTGACATCGCCATTTAAATGCCTTTGAAGTGAATTAAGGGTGACGGCCTCCAGCACTGTGGAATTTGTGTTTGTGTAGTGAAAGCATCAAATCATGCGAGATGAAACGTCTTCAGCATTGAAATGATTAGCTCATAAATTGATGCTTATTAATCAAGAAGAAAAATCTTGCTGGTTCTAAAATATGAGCATTTTCTCTGTTTTATATGATAGTTAATTTTATATTTTGAGGTCATCACCATCACAAGTTATCACCAGTTGGTCGTGGAAATTATTAGGATAATTTTCTGACATTTTACAGGCAAAATGATTCCATACATATTGGAGCGTGATTTAAGCTTCAGTGACATCTTCATAGTCTCCTTTTTATGATCTTCAACTTCAGAGCAATCATGAGTTCATATGAGGCTATAGGCCGTGGGGACTTGAGGCTCGCCTTCACTCGGGTGGGTTCATCAATACATAGCAATCCATCCCTGTATGTGTTCTTCTGAATACCAATCTCTCTTCATCACTGTCTGCGTTAATACAAAGTATTAGAGCCTGATTCTTATGATGGAGTGCCCCAAGGCAAGGTGTGTTTTTTTTTTCTTTTTTTTCCGTTTTCATCAGGCGTGACCCTGTCATCTCCTCAGGCGACGCAGGGAGATTGTTCTGCTCATGAGAATTGACTAGCTAATCCAGAGCAAAGCACTCCCAGACAGAGCAGACACTGCCGGCTGCCTTCATCAGTCAGAGCTTAGGCGTTACTACCGTCATGAGCCACTGATGAATTTGCTATCAATGGTCCATAAAGATGAGAGTGTGTGTGCATGCGTGTGTGTGTGCACAAGACAGAGAGAAAGACGCACACTGACTTTTATTAATGACTCCAGCATTTCATTTGAGATGAAAGGCTGTATGAAATATACTTTTTGCAACCTGCCCTGAATAATGCGTGCAGGATCAGATGTGGAATTGTGCACATGTGCTTTCACTTTCATGAGGATCTGCATGTGAAAGTGACGCATTTCACCTCTGCTGCCCTTCTGGCAGATTTTAACATTTTATCTGTACCCGTGAGGATCACTCCCTCTGTGTTTTACATTAGAATAATATTAAATAGCTCAAATTGCAGGCAGCCACTCGCAACCAATTTAAAGGGATCATAACATTTGCATGTTAAAGTTCCTTACTTATGGTGTATATCTATTTATGCTGAACATTTTCTAATGTATTCTTTAAGTTTTTTTGTGGAGGCACCGATCCAAGCAACCTTCTATACGATATGAAAATCAATCAGCAGCTCCTTCAAACTTGCTGGAGTTGTGTAATTCATCACAGTCTGCATTTATCGTTGCCTGCGTTTATGCAGGAATGCAGTTGGTAATGCAGTTCAAGTGCAGATTGATTGGAAAATGTCAGCACTGCATTACCTCTCTGTGCGTTACCTTAAGCAGCTTTGACAAATATTTAAGCAGGTTTGATGTTTGCTGTGATGGATTACGAAAGTCAAGCAGGTTTCAAAAGTAGGCTAATAGATGTTTAGACTACGGCTGCAATGAATGAAAATTAGTGAAACTCAAAAAAATGCAGTCTTCGAAAAAAAACAACAGCATCATTTGCAAAATGGTAAGTTATGATAGACAGTATACATAATTCGTAATAAACGACCTTAATTTTCAGTTATGATACTTTAAGGAGAGCAAAGTAGAAAGGTTCTTAAGTGTAATATCATTTGCAGAACAGTTTTTTTTGTCCTGAGGACACAGATTCCCTTAGGAAGGAAAGGTCATGTAATGGCTGCTGTTTGTATACAGTACATGGCTGCAAAGGGCAAACATTAATCAGTATCCCATCATGCATTCAGTAATGTGCGTGTGAGTGGGCACAAACCTATCTGAGTATGTGTGTGTAGGAGACTATAGAATATGGAGGAGAGTTTCTCCTCATTATGAGCATTTTATGCCTGTTTGAATAAGAGAAAAGCAGAATAATTCATCAAATGAAAAGTTGATGCTCTTGAAATATACAATTTCAACAAAGGCATCCGGAACACCATTGAGTGCATGGAAATATTGATATCTCTCAATTTTCTAACACTGTTGATTGTGGATAAAGTCCATGAAATTCACCTACTGCTTCCTGGTAAATAATCACTACAGGGAAACAGAAGTATGTCGGGGGAGGCATTAGCCTGAGGCCTCTCTTGCATGGAGGAATAACACTGCTGATTCTCATGGATTTTATAGGAGTCTAGCTGGTAAAGTGTTGCCCAGGGTGTCTCACAAAGACTGTAGAGGCTATAGGAAGCATTGAGAGTCAAAATACAGACTGAGCCTGAGGACCATGTGTTTAGATGTGTCATAGATATGTGTCTGTGTGTCGAAAGAAACAGATTATTCATGTACGGATACATTCAATTCAAAGGAATTATCAGTAATGATTAATTTTTATTAGCTTTAACAAGGATGACCTTGCAGGTTTTATAATTACAAAGCACATCATTCCGCTCTTTTACCTCACCACTATAATGACGCCCTTGTAAAAAAAAAAAAAAAGGTGACATTGTGCCCGTTTTGAATTTGGGAGGAGATGGAAGTTGACATGGCTGAAAAGCGTTCGATGAGCTCCACTGCTGCCCTCTGAGCGTGCTCACCCGCGGAGCTTACGGGGACGTTTTTTTGTCAGTCTGTTTTTGCCTTTATGCACAGTATTTGGCAACAGGGGAATGATTTAAAAGATCTGCAGTAAAGAACCATAATCACATTAGCATGAGCATTCAAAAATCGGTAATTTATTTATTTTAAGTATATTCAAGTGCTGTGAAGGGTTAAGCTTTTAACCCAGCGTGGCATCTCTGAATGGGTTTTTTAGAGAGAATCTGTTTGAATGTAATTATTCAAGCAGGGCCAGGGCTGAGTTGCCAAGTCCAAAACAAATAAGAGGATGTGGGCTGTTGCCTCCCGTCATGAAAGCACTTGCTGCTCGCATTCTTGACCCCGACTGCTCTTTCATTCCCTTTTTTATTTAACACATTCCTGATTTGTGTTATTCTTTTGTCCTGCTGTACAGTGTGCTCTGCATTCAGACTGCAGATAAGGTTTGTTGGAAATGATGTCGGAGCTTAGCTGGTGCTGCACTTACAGTATTGTCGCATCGCTAAATATTTTTCACGGGGATGTATGTTTGGAAGGAATCGACTATGAACGATTTTCGGTTGTGATGTGTTGATTTTGTCAGATGGAGTGTTATGTTGCAGGAATCAAACCCATTATGTGTCTAAATCACTTTGTTATTATGTGAAAGAAATACCAAGATTTTCTAAAGTTAATGTGGCTGCTGCATTATTTATACACTGTTAAGCAGACAGCATACAGTATGTGCACCCATTATGGAGTGTATATGGTGGCGTAGGACTGCCTGTCACAGCAGCAGTCATCATCTGCTCTGCACTTCTGGCCCGCGCTGTACGTCCTCACTCTGCCAGCTGGCTCAACCAGAATTCACTGGGAACAATAGGCCCGTTAATTGATTTTGTCTCCAGTAACAGGCAAAAATTGAACCCCACCCCGTCTTTCCCTCCCACTCACTCCGAAGAGGGAGAGGCAATCTAAAAATTTCCCCCCTCTAGACACTTACTGTCATTCCCTATCAATTTTTGGACCTCCAATCCCGTTCCAGCCAAGTCCAATTTCAGCTGCCTCGTGGCCACTGGACTCGCTGACAGATTGCTGGACCTTTTTGCAACTTCGGTTTCTGAGCCCTGCTGTGTTTTTGCCGACGTGGGAGAGGAGGAAATGGAAGAGGGAAGAACAGGACAAGAGAGTGGGAGGGGGGAGATGTAACAAAATGACATGGAGGCAGAAAGAGCAGGTTTCAAGACAAGTGCGAAAGTTCACACAGTCGGAAGAAGCCATTGTAATTTTTGGAAAGTTTGGAATGTTTAATCTCTTTTTGGCACATTTAACCAACTGTCATGGAAAACCTGGAATGGTCATGGAATTTTGTCCTGTGTTAGAAAAATTAATTCTTACAGCAAATCTTTCATGAATAATCTTCCACGTAATAAAATATAGTGTCAATTTATTTTTCTGTTGATGCAGCGTAACTCTAGTATGTCTCAATGTGTGTGATTATTATTAGACTGAAAAAGGTTGCTGTTTAATTTTCATGAAATAATTAGCATCTGGAGTAAAGTACATCTACAGTTCTCAATGTGTACTTGTAGGTTATGAATGGACACAGAAATTCTATTATGGTTGTTTGAAAAGGTTTTGAAATTTCGTCCCTGAAAACGTGTGGGAACCCTGCATTAAATCCAGGAGACAGAATGAGAGATTTTGTGTCCCCAGAGAGGTGCTGATATTTTGGAGCAGGTTTATGACTGGTTTTCACCGCACTAAAGCTGTTGCACAAAGGCTGCCGGATTATTTAGGGGGATAGTTTCTCCTTTTTTGCTTAAATCAGACAAATAGAAAATGACACTGATCGTATTCATAATTCACTGGTACCAACTGCATGTCAGCTGATGCATGGCCGCTATTATGCAAATGCACACATTTAAGCAGTCATTTACATCAGTGGCCGAGGATCGAGATTTTATTTACTGTTTCGATGAATCATAATAACTGGAGGCGAGCCCGTTCGGGGAATTGGAATGAAATGGAGGCAGAGATGGAGGACGGGTCAATGAATGTACATATTTCTTCGCAGATCGAGTCCAAGACAAAGATCAGTCGTCGTTAGCCTCAGTTTAATCCCTGTGGTACTTCACAGTTGCATAAGACTTCAGTCAGAAAAACACATTAAGCCCCTGCTATTTAAAGAATCTCCATGTGCACAGTTTTGTGTATATCAGGATATTAGAAACAGGAAATGCAAACACCAAGAATGTTTTTACCAGCAAAGCAATTAGTGCATCTTACAACCCAGTTTTATGCATTTGCTGTTCTGTATGTTCTTAGCAAATGCTGCAGTATGAGATTTTTATTGATGTGTCTGTAGTGCTGTTTTAAAATTGTCTATCTAATGTGCGTTTAGCATTACATTTCTCTCCAGAATATCTTCAGTGTGTGTGAATATGTCAGTGTGTGAATCTGGTAACTATAGTCAGTCCTGGTTTATCTGGGTCTTACAGGTCCGGCTACCACTCCTAATTGTATAGTAATAA
Source organism: Centropyge bicolor (assembly GCA_037975185.1). Classification (NCBI taxonomy): domain Eukaryota; kingdom Metazoa; phylum Chordata; class Actinopteri; family Pomacanthidae; genus Centropyge; species Centropyge bicolor. Next base: position 6,701,771 of record JBBMOC010000011.1, on the reverse strand, counting down.
TAACATTCACTTAGCAGGTGAACTATTGTGTCTCTCAGGTGTGACCGGGCCTTAAAGGTGCTGCAGTCGCTATTTTTAGAATAACAAACTATCAAATGACAATGTGCAAACAATGTAAATGGGGAAACCTCCCGAGAATTATCACCTGAATCTGCAGCTCCTATCTGCTTTTACTGTTTTGGTTCACTCGCTCTCATGGCATCATCCTTAGTCCCATCAGGCTGCTGTTTCTTAATAGACTACCAACTCAGCAGCAACCAGCAAACAGACATAGAGAAAACATTCAAGTGAACATTGGCTTTACATTCATCAAGTGTTGGGAAACATGACTCCAGATTTTGCTCCATGACTTTGTCTAAATCAGCAAAAGCCAACTTATGATGTGGTGATATCTTCACAGCTTTTCCCCCAAATGGCCAAAATCATCAAAAAGTCATTGCAGGTTTTCAACATTCATCACAGCTTACAGTCTGACTCCTGTGCCGTCGTAGTTTGCGCTCACAGTTTTCCTGTGAAAGGGGGGATTATTGCAGACATGCTGGCTGCTTGCTGTTGGTTTTACCTCCAGATAAAATGGTCTAGATAATCCGGTTAAACTGTTGGCTTTTTCACAGCCTGTCTGATGATTTGACTACCTGTGTTGCTTGTCCTGTGTGGCTTTGAGTAATGGTACAATATGTTCCCTGATAATTTACAATGTTATAATCATAATGGAAATATTGGCCAAAACTACAAAAGAGGACCTACAAACATATCCTTTAATATCCTTTTAAGTCTAGTCTTTAACTATATATACCGTGTGTCAGACTTATGCTGTCACTTAGGAGCAAAATAATGTGCTGCCTCTGTCAGCTGGTGGGGAGCAGGTGGGGTTGGAGACTGAGCTAACAGCAGAGAGGCAGCAAACATCCAACTCTGATCCATCCTCTCATCCCTACTAGTACTGAGGTTGTGATGGCAACAGACTCACACCGCTGCAAACTAAACCACAGCCCTGCATTGTCAACCTTCGTGTGTGTCCCCAGTCCAACACACTGACAAAAACATCTCTCTTTTTTTATATTTGTCATCTCTTTTTTTTTTTTTTTTTTTTTTGGAAGTAATTCAGGCCAGAAGGTTGTCGTTGACAGTTGAGCGGGAGAGGTGATAAAAACAGCCGCCTTGGTTCGAGACATGGTGAAATGATTTCATGAATACAAACTCATCTTATTTTTCTCCCATGCTCACTTTTTTTTTTTTTTTTTTTTTTTTTTTACAATTCACTGAAAAAAATACCCAAGGGCCATGTTTAATATGAATACCAGCCATTTTTTTGTAAATGCATACTGCGTCATTTTATGCTTTCCTCAAAGTGTTAGTAAGTTAGTAAAGTTATTATGCTTCTTCATTCTTCCAGACTCCTCTATCAATACAAAACATGTTAAATTCTGTACATATGCAGTTTGAGATGAGCAAAGTCAATTTAAGGACTCAAAGCCAATGAGAGTCAGACACACTGGATGAATTGCTGTTTGCAAAAGTGCACACAATCATATACAATCAGCCAGTGTTTGTTTATGTGCACCATATTACAATAGAAAAATGGGAGGTGAAACAAATCCCTGAGACAAGTAACAATATGGTTATGTTCATTTGCGTATACATACTAAATTCTGAAGACTTTCCATGACAGTGAAGTGGGCGAGCGTTGCAGGGAGGATCCACCATGGGAATGAGCTGCACGTCCTGCAGTCCTGGAGGGGAGAGCAGGAGAGATAGCACTTATCAGGAAGCTCCCACTCTGACTGTCATTTGTAATGCAGAGCTACAGCACAGGCCCCTTGCCAACCTGGAGACGATGCGGACATTGAAAAATAAGTGGCTGTCTTCATCCCCCCTGCCACCTCAAACCATCCCTCCCCACACACACACACACACACACACTCACACACACACACACACACACACCTCTGACTGTCTTATCTAGAGAGCCCCAGCACTGTGCTCGCCTGCAGAAAGCTGGAGAAGACAATAACATATCTTTTTCCTCCTCACACACTCTAATAACTACTCTGGCATACTTAGTTAATCTCACATTTCCTATCATGGATGTCGAGGGCCCTCTCGCTAGTAAAGTGGTGGAATTTCACCGCTGCACACACTTTTCATTGACACATAACTCAGTCAGCCCGTGTTTCTTTTATATCAGGAAGCGACAGTACGGGGATGTAAATCTAGGTTTCCATAGGTTTATTTTTATCTTGAAGCATCTGTGTCCACATAAATCTTTGTGAATTGTTATATTTGTCAGTTTGTACAGTTTGAAGCAGCACAAATAATTTGTCTTTTCTGTAAAGTTATGCACTGGACATATTCAGCCCTAGTTTACATAGCAGTTCTAACATATTCAAATAATAACCTTTTCATGATAGTTTTCATGGGGCGTTCAGTTCCTGGGTCACCATGTATGTCATTATATTAAAACACATCGACACAAAGTCTACTGCTCACTGATATCTCGAAAACTTGTATTGTGGGACTCAACATGCTCTGTTAGTTGTGTGTTTGTAAGGAATGCACCCAGAATTTGAGGACCTCTTTATGGTTCTCATGCTATCCCGTGGAGGTTAAATGCAATGGCTTTGGACAGGAGTCTGCCAAACTAACGTAATCTAACATAAAAAAAAACAAAATCTCCACACACGGTCAAGTTACTGAGGCAAAGCAAGTTTATGAATATTCCCTGTTTCATTCACAAAGGTTATTCAGAGTGCTGTATGTATTAAAAATGAACGCCATAAAACATTCAAACGCAAATTTAATGGGTAAAATAGATTTCCAAATAAATGACAGGATTAAAGATTTAAACTGTAACAAATAGACGGTATTTCAGGATGTACTGTAGGTGGAAGTTTTAGTCGAAGGCAGTGACGAACATGAAAGTTTTTAGCCTGGATTAAAAGTTCATAAAAGCTGCAGAGAGTCTTACATCATCTGAACTTTAGTGTAAGATCTATGTTGCAGAATAATTAAATGTTTTTTTTCCTATGTTTATTTGGGCTGTGAACAAGCTGCCAATTTGCCATGGTCCCTGTCTGCTACGTGATGACACGGTGTTTATTTACAATTTTTTGCAATGTCCCACTGTGACAAACTGCAGGAAGTTTCCTTTCTTGTCACAGTGAAATCAGTTTTCATACTGGTTATCATAACTTACTGTGGGAGGTAATGATGTGGATAAACTCACATTAAAAGTCAAGTTAGACAAACCCTAATGTCTCTGAATTTTGCATTCAGTGATTTGTACTGGTGAAAATTTCAAACACATGAGGCCCCGGAGATTGAAGAAGCAACATAATTCAATAAGAGAAGTGTGAAACTGTAATTGTTAGCCAGATTTATGGGTTAGCTATTAAAGATAAACCCCACATTTTCAATGTCCTTGTCCCTTATTTATGACTCCACATTTCACTGCCTTTGCATCAATACATGCAAACTTAATGAATAAATAATCGAGTCTGTGACTATTATAGGATTTTTAAACACCAATGAACTGTATCTTGGGGTTGCTTCCAGAACGGGCCAGCTCTTTGGTTTGCCAATAAGACCGTTGCTGCTTGAGTTGCTCCGTAAAATGTGGTTCTATTATCGGGTCCATTAAGTATACCTCTGTGTAATGACACTCCACTTGCCGACGTTTTTCTCTCGACCCTTCTCCTAATAACCTCTTTTACATTTCATTTTCGTTATTTAGTGCGCAGCCCTTCTCCTCAGCCACTTACATTTAGTCAGTGAACACAAATTAAAGGACTCAGAAGCCCTGGGAAGCAGGTGCACGTTGTACAAGCATTGAACTCGCCTTAAAGGTTCGCTTTAGTTTCAGGGGGAGAAAGGAGAGTGATCCATATGGTGCTTAAATACATCACATATCCTCCATTATAGTTTGCTGAAACGGTTTATCACGTTCAACTGTCTCGTTTCCTTGACTAACACATCAATCACAACTGTGGGTGCAGGAGGAAGATGAGAGTTTAACTGCAGGTCTTCTGTATGAGGAGTCAGGAGTGAACTGTCATCGCAGAACCGCAGGTTAAAGATGATACGCAGGTTAAAGATGATACGTCATTCACATATAATCAGTCAGCAATGTGTGACACATTCAGGGAATAGACAGAAAATCATGAGCATTTGTACAATATGGTGAACACTTTAGGTGCTGGTTCAAAGCTTAATCTTTTAGGTCTTTGTTTGTGGCATCATTGTCATGAGGAGCATTATATTGTTAATTTTGCATCAAAATATTTTTTGCTTTTGCTTATCTTCGGTGAAAAGATCCATCATTAGTTCAGAGACGCACAATCATCCTGTTGACGCAATAACTTTTAAAAAATGACCCCAAATCCGAAATCCCAACTGTGGGCAAATGCAATGCCTTTGACTCTTGATTTGTCCATTTTTATTTCTACTGAAAGTCTTGCTTGCACAAAAATAGTTATTTCACAATCAAAAATAGTCCAATTTTTGAACATTACAAAATCTACAAAATACAGTTACGGTGTGATCATGACAGAAACATTTTCAAAACCTTTATTGTTATATGAGGAGGAGTTGGGTTATACAAAGAGGTTCTTAGTTTCCTGTCCTCTCTGAAACGACAAAACTTTACTAGAGGTTCAGTCACTGTTGATTTTAAATGGAGAATTCTGTAATAGTCAGACATTGTTTGGTGGAAATCGTGGCTCAACATTTTCTTAATGATCATTTACAGATTTGTTAATCTCACTGATGCTGTGGTGTAATTATGGTAAGAGACACCATACACGATTAAATGGGTAATATGGCCAAGCGTAGATGAGATGAGATGATTATTCCTACCGACGCTCTGCAGAATGCAAAGCTTTGCTGAACTGACAAATCCACTTCTTAGCTCTGCGTGTTGATCCTTTCTATACTTTTTCACACTTTGAAATAATCATCCCTCCCTTTATTAAAAAGCTAAAGGGCTCTGTCTTTAATTTGTCTGTTCCTCTCACAGTAGTCTGTCATATTCAGTCTCCTCTTCACAGCTCTTCCATTCATCTCTGATTGATTTTAGTTTTTCAGACAGTAATATTGGAGCTGGGATATGAGGGTATGAAGTGTGATTTATGCGAGGCACTTGATAGTGGAGTCATGCGAGATGGGGCTGAGCAGTTTTCCTCACCACCACCCTTCACCCCTCCCCCAACACCACCACCACCACCACCACCCCCCCTGCCCTGAGGATGCATGAAATTGAGCAGAATGACTCTACTCATCCTTATATAAATTACTCTCCATATGCTCCACCTAGAAGAGCACATTCGGCGTGCAAAAAAAAAAAAAAAAAGGACGTATTTTTAGATTAAATATTTCTCTTTTGAGGTTTGATGTGAGAAATTGAAGTGTGACGTTTGTCTGTTGTGGCTTGTTTTGAAAGCGTGTGAAGTCCTCGCTTGGCTGCTGACGCTTTGAAAGCACTTTGAAACATTTTCAGTTGAGTCAGATTGTGAGGAAAAGTCTACTTCTCTCTGCTCCTCTTTTCATTTCATTGTTTGCCTCTGTGTGACAACGACAGGGAGGAACTCTTTAAACCACCAGTCAGTGAATATTAGACGGATACACCTCCTTCCTTTTTTCATCATTTTTGCCAACACGGAGTAGGTTCAACAGGCTGCTACAAAGACGAATTTCATTATAATATCAGTGTCTTGTCTCTACTCATCTACTGGACCCCACCTACCCCTGTGATGCTTATTACCGACAGTAATTTGGCTCTGCAGTTATTTCAATTACAAATGGAACCATAACCTCCTATGGTGATGTTAAATCGATTTTGCATTTCAGACGTAACCATTTCTGCAGTCATGTAGCTTTTCAAAGCTTTCGCTCGTCTGTGAGATTGGATCCCAGTGTGCATATGACCCTTCTGTAGCTGACGCATTTACATTTTCATTTTGGCTTAAAGGGCGATTCATTGTTAGAGATATATAACTAAGTATATATTGAGCCGTGTTTTGGTGTCAGCGCACTAAAGCTCTCTGTTCTCTCTGCTTGTTGTAGTCCTGCTGCGTGAGGAGGTGGCCCAGCTCCAGGAGGAGGTGCACCTGCTGCGGCAGATGAAGGACATGTTGAGCAAGGACCTGGAGGAGACCCAGGGAGGCTGCTCGGCCGACGTGCTCTCGGCCACCGAGCTTCGCGTGCAGCTGGCCCAGAAGGAGCAGGAGCTGGACCGAGCCAAGGAGGCTCTGCAAGGTAAGGACCCCACCAAGGAACAAGAAGCCCTGTGTGTTATTGAAAACACCCACACCATTATTATCATAGAAGATCAATACTGATGCTGCAAGAGATAGAAGGGGAAAAGTATTAGTGGATCATTTAAACAGTTTTTCAAATTAGTAAAAGAAATTACATCAGAGTAGATTAAACTTTGCCACTGCACAAAGTACAAATACTGAGACAACCAAATGCTGGTTAGCATCTAGAAAAAGCAGCAAAGAGCAATGTACATGTATAGAGATATATAAATAAGAAGGAGGGGCATATGCAAATACACTAAGACAAATTAATAAAATGTATTCAGCATGAGCAACAGTTACAGTTGCAGGGAGAGTATAAATGTAAACATACAATGCAGGTGTAATTAATTATTAATGCTAGTCTTAGCCATTATGTTCTGAATAAACATGAAACGGTGTGTACACTATAGGACAAATATGTACAGTGTAGACAGCAGTATAAATAAATACATACATACATAATACATTATAAGGTACACATGTACAGTATGAACAGTGGTATAATATGTATTGACATGTGAGATTATAAATAGTGCAAGTGAGTGTATGTACGTGGAATAGTGTGGCAGTGGTATTGAGGGGGAGCCGGCAGCTACTGAGAAATGAGAATTCACTTTCATTATATGTTTGACGGAATAAACAGCATGGGGACCTTTGTGGCATTTCATTCTTTCTTTTCCAAACCTCTCACCACATTTGTTGTTTATATTTACTTTCAGCTGTCAAATAAAGGCATAAATGTCTCAAACACCTTATGAAAAAGGAATAATTGATTGTGACCATAGTCAAGTCATAATCATAAGCCAGTTTTTCTGATGTGACCTTTCTCCTTAATTCACAGTAAAAGTACCCTGAGTAGAAAATGTTAAATACAGAATAAAGCATTTCTAAAGTTAACATGTACAAAAGACCATATTAACAAGCACGAAATGATTCCACAGTGAAACACATGGTAGTTTGCTACAATGACCAGGGACAATCAATACCCACCTGCTGTACATTAGAACAAATGCAGATGTATAGAAACTGCATTTTGATGAACACAGAAGCAGCTGTCGCTGGTTTTGCCCTGTTAGGTGAACATGTAAAAACTGGAAGAATGCAAAGCAGAGTGAAGTTACATCAGCCCTCTTTTCCTGCTCCAAACATTCAGTAATCATTTTGCTCCCAGCTGCTCAAGGTTTTCTCTTCACTACTCGTCTCTCATGCTGAGAGAAAACCCACTGATTTTTGCTCCATAGGGCCTGAAACCAGCACAGTTTTTTATCCTTGTCACCATAATGTTCACATGAGTATCTGTAACAACATGGTTAATGCTGCCCATTAGCTGCATTATGGTCCATTAGCATGTGTTCTGCTCCAGAGATGGAGTGGTATCTTGGGGGTGAGAGGCGATGCTGATGCTTTGACTTTTCAAACAAGCCGCTCCACGCCGCCAGCAAATCACCCTGCTGCGTCCCCACTCTGCGCTGCCCACGCACCCTGATGTACATACGGTATAATGTACTGTAGGAGCTCCACTGTATCATCAGAACAATGCTGGAGAAATTTTAATATAACTCAGTGTTTTATTACAGTTTTTTATTAGTATTAGAATTTCCACCTTAAAAGCTCTTCTCATAAGTCACCAGAGCTGTTGACTTCAAACTAAGACTTGACTTCACAAAAAAGGGATCGAAATCTTCTTTCAACTTTAATGCAGGGAGACAACTTCCTTGAGACTTGACTCCCTGGAGGTTTGACTCAGACAGTCTTGCATTGCAGGGGTGTCAGTATTTAACTATCACAACAACGCACTGAAAGGACTTTGTCTCAATTAAGCAGGAAAAAAAAGACTTCAAAGTCATGCCATTGAAATGGTGGACAGTCACAGACTTCATTCAGACATGTGTCTTGACTTGCAATTTGTGTTTTTGTTTTTGCGACGCTGCCTTTTTTCAAGTCAGAAATTAGTGTTTTTGTACCTGGAAATACTAATTAGAAGAAGGTGTGAAGTACTTTGTTCTTTGGCACAGACAGGATGAACACGTTGAGTGAGCTGCAGTGAAAGATTTGTTTTAATGTTCAAACGCTGGTTAAATGTAATTATATATATGTTGACCTTCTGATGACAGGTTGCCACAAACATTTAGCAGAAGACAGCACGTTGTAGAGTGTCTTACTAACAGTACATTTTCTTCTCTGTTAATGACCGACAACTACAGTATTTGGTGCTCTGTATCCGCTTTATGCACGAGTGAATGCAGAATGGGAATAAACTTACACATTGCCTTCATGGAGTCTTTGCACAGGGTAAAGTAATGAACAAGTTCTGCCAGGCGGTGCACAGTAGATTGCAGGGCATCAAGCGGCGATGTCATCAGCGTGACAGTGAATCATTCTTTTCAAAGAATTATTGCCCATGGAATGAGGCAGAGCACAAAACCACCATTTGGTATCAGACAAACGCGTGACATGCTGTCAGGGGATTTTGTTGCTGCGACATTTCACTTGACACTTGCAGCCTACGCTTTTTTTTTGGAGGAATTGAGCAGAAACAAAACGGACTGGGGCAGAGCACAATGGCGCACACATCAAATAAATACTTATCTCTTCTTCAGCTGGATGTTTGGCTGTGTGAGCAGACTGCACGCAGGCTCATACAGTCATTTGTATGACTCAGGCCTGTTAATGAAGGCCAAAGACTACCAAGCCCAGCAGGCACTGACAGCAATCAGCAGCTAATGAAAGCTTTATAAAGGGGGAATTTGGTTGGCTTACAAGGTCCAGGAACGTTAAGCAGGGTGGATCTGGTCTGCAATTAAGATGGGGTACGTGGGAGGACGACAGGAAATTGGCTGTTGCCATATTGGAGTTCTGTTGGAGTGGATGCAGAGAGGCAAATTGGAGTGACTGCGAGCTTGAGTGAGGAGACGTCCCTGTTGCTGTAATTGTTTTTGCTCTCAAAGCTATTTTATGTAAGCAAGCGAGAGAAGCTGAGGTTAAAGTACATCTTCTGTTTAGAGGCTGACCCGTGAAAGAAAATAAATTTACCTTCAGTGGTGAACACAGCAGGATTTCTGAATTATTTATATTCTTTATTGTTATTTTCCACATGACCTGGCCTGTACAGCAGTAGCTGGTTCCCAGCTCTTTTGTTAGTCCACGGCTGTCACTCTCTATCTTCATACACTATAGCTGTGGCTTGTTCAGATTCCAAGAATACTATTTTTTAAGACAGCTTTGAAAGGCCAGCAACTGCATTAGCTAGTTTTTTGCTCTTATGCCATTTGCATGTGGTGGGTAGCAGCCAGTGAATTCTGGCTTTGTCCCCGGCATTATTTACAGCTGTTTCCAAGCAGAAAGTGGAATCACATCTGTCGTCCCACTTTGTCTCATTTTCTTGCTTCTGTTGCTTTTCCAGCTGATTCCATCAAATTCGTTCATGTTCTGTGGCGAAGGTACTCGGCCGTGGTACTGACAGCAGTGGTCATAATTGCAGTGCGTGGGTTTAAAGTGATGAGGACAGCATGCAGAGGGAAAGTAACAGAAAGGAAAGAAAATACTGCTTTATTTTATGTGTATTAATATGTTGATGAGCTCGTGCCATGAGGGACAGTGAAGAGAAAATAAAGAACATACTGAGGCAATTACAGAACAGAAAAATATAATCAAATACAAACCAGCCAGCACTTCTTTTTTTCATTGAACTGTAGGTAAGTGTCATGAGAGAAACTTTTAGGGCCGTTAAAGTGCACTGTGTTCCAGATGTAGAGACATTTGAGACAGTTTTCAGCGTGTTTCTGGGATACAACATGTCATTTGTGCCCCGAAACACAGCTGCAAAAGGTCATCCACAACATCCACGTCCGCCCATGTCTAAAGGCAAGAAGTGCTTATACCTTTTTTTTTTTTTTCCAAATGGCCACACTCAAGAGCAGGGCGAAATGGCTCTGTCATACCTAAAGGTGAGACGCTTTCAGCCTGTCCTCAATGGCGTTTGTGGTGTTGACCACAGCTGTACACAAGTGATGTAAGCAGTCGATGATGGAAAAAGACAGGTTTAACCCCTGTAGCACTTCAACAGCTCCGTACACTTGGCTAATTGCGGATGAAAGTAGTTGTGATTGGTTTCAGATGCTGTTCAATAATCCAACATTTGAAGCTTACTGAGGCCTTAAGTGCTGTACATCTCATTTACTTGTGAGTTTGATACATGTTTAATCATGAGATTACGTTTCGGTTTGACATTTTTTGCGTCTTGAAAGATAAAATTCAGTGTATTTTGCCATAAATGACCATTTACATTTGGTTTCATGATTATATCAATTAGCCTTAGATTTGATACAAGGTTGGATTATTAGGTGGCAAACTTGGAGATTGTCGTCTAATGGTGATGCTTGTCAACACATCAGCTCTGAAATGCAAGTTTCAGGTTATATTTATTTCTAATGTTCCTCAACGTTCTTAGTCTGGTTAATTTCTGGAGTTGGTAATAGTTTGGTTTTAAAATGGCTTCTGAGACAAAAAACACATAGGCCAAATGTTCTTGAGAATATCTCGTTAACTACAACGATTTTCCATATGCTGCCTTTTGATTGGAGGCAAGATGTTGACTCTGTTTGATTTCCGCAAGTTTTTACAAGGCTGGCATATTGCGAACATCCCCCCAGATGCTCTGGCAAAGTGTTCTCCTGAAGAATGAGAGCAATGTTGGGAGACTTAAGTGTCCTAGAGGGGCTACCAACAATTATTGAGAAGCAGAGTAGCTTTGTGTTTTTTTCAGTTTATATTTGTTCATTTTCCAGTTGTTCTGCTTCGGATGAAAAAGCAAAAAGGCTGAAGTGATGAAGTATCGTGAACCGAATGCATCATCCCCTCCTTTGCTCTCTGCCACTTGAGATAATACCTGTTTACTTTGGGAATGGTTCACAGGAACTGTCTTGCTTCTGCCACCTTTGGTTCAGACGTTTTGTGGCTAAATGACATGCAGATTTTGTGCTGCCTATGAATACAAAATGGAGAACGCAGAGAGGAACACTGCTTTTTCAGTCTTTTTTGTCTCTGGTTATTCTTCATTTTCTCCCTTGCTGTCTCCTCCTCTGCCTTTGTTTGGTGTGATGCCCACGTCGTTTCACTGTTAAGGCCTGAGCTCACTCCCACTGTGTGCCAGACATTAGCCTGTGAGCACTATAATTGTAATCGTGGGTAATTGCCAGCCTCTCACAATTTTAGGTTTTGTTATGATGCCTGTGGGCGCTCGGTCCAACCCAAGAGCTGCTGCTTGGAGCCATTTCATCCCCCCCTACGTTGAAGTACACAAGCGGCAATGAACTGAAACTGTCCTCACAATCTCCAAAGCCTAAAGTGAAACTACAATTAGAAGTGAACTGTTCATGCAGTTGGACTGTTCTCATAAGGTGTTTATAGGTTTACCCAGCTTTTATTTGTGCTTGCTCATCAAGGTTGTGTGTAATGAATTTTCAAAGTATAGCTGGCCTCCTCTGCTGTTTTTAATTAGCTATTTCCGCTTTGGCTAATTACTATCACTAAGGGACTCCCAGTCAATCCAGAGCTCAAATGGAAGCAACAGACAGCTATGTATCATCAAAGCACAGTCTGCCTGCTCTGTTTAGTGTCATTTCACGCTACACTGTACTCAGAAAGCAGCTCTGTCCTTGACTACAAGGCCTCTTCCTTCATGAGCTGCTTAAACACCACCCTACACACACACAAAGTCAGCAACCAAATCTCATCAGGCAACTTATCCTGATAATATTTAAGTAATTGCAGCAGTTTTGATGTCTTTTAATTTTTAAACAAATCATGGCTTTAGTTAAAAAAAATTGAATTGAATTTCAGAAATGAGGGAAATCACTGCAGGCTGGTGTGTGTGTTCGCAAATCTTTTGTGATTTATCTCCTCAATGTTGTTCATCATAATAGTTAATGAGGACGGTTGTGCTATTAAATTTGCACCTCAATCTATTCAAATTGGATGGTCCCAAGTGAGAACACATGTTTGGATCACAGTGTCCCCTAGTGGTAATCGAGTGCACCTCAGTCAGCACCGTTGTATCACAATACATCGCAGCTGACTTGCTGTTTGCGCTCGTCTCCTCCAGCAGCGTTACAGAGCTCGGCCTTTTACAGTGCCGCTTAATTTTGTTATGGATCCAGCGAAGACAGGGAGGTGAGTAATGAGGCCCTGTTATGGGATCAAAGCATGATTCTCCCCCCCGATTCCCTGATGTGTCAGTTCTGCTGTTTAAGTAGCTTGTACACACAAACACACACACATCCCTGCAGATCACCCATTAGTGAGCAATGTTTGATCTATTTTTAATGGCCAGCTCATAGGTTGTGCATAAACCTATAAAAAAAGGGGTCATATGTCATTGCTGAGGTTTGTAGATTCCTGATCAAACATTAATTAACTTTTAATTACCGCGCTGGAATATCCCCACGACTGCAAAGAAGTCTAATACAGTAGTAACGTGGTATCGACCTCGCACAGCTCAGGAGTTTGTTTCTACTGAGGCAGCGAGGAGGTGAGCGCACTGCGCAGCTCTGGGGCTCCTGCTTCATTATTCAGCTGGCAGATTTAAAATCCCAAACCGTGAACACTGGACTCCCTCCAATGAGCCGATGTCTCTTTTGTTCTCTCCCCAAATAATTATGTTAAGAGCCGACTAAAAGCCTGTCCCTTCTCTTTAGGACTGAAGTTTTATGGAGTATCGTCGGTGTGGAGTGGTTTCATTCATTAATGTGAAGAACATCATTTTCTGAGGGGGTGTTGATAAGTGGCTCTCTCTTTGTGATACTGACGTCTGCTGCGGCAGGTAAACCGAACTTGAACTGGCAAACGCTACAGACTTTGATTCCTCAAAGACCACTGCATTGTTGTCGTACTCTCTCGTCATGTATTTATTCATGTATTCATTTAGCTGAAATCCTGGCTGGGATCTTGTTATACTGGTACCATAATAGATGGGGCGCAGCAGATAATGAGGCTTGTTATTTAACCAGAGAGAAGCAGTGAGTGGGATGTGGAATGTGTAGCACAGTGATAGGTAGGAACATGAGAGAACAAGATGGCCGATTTGTTTCTTTGCAGTCAAGGATCAGTCAGACAGTCTTTTCCTACATTGTGAATAATGTTTGATACTTACCTACTGAGTATAACATATATTCATGTTGTGTTTTTAAGTGATAGTCCACCAAAAAAACCTGGTCTTTGAGTATCAAAGCGTGACCCCCCTGCAGGCTTGAAACGCAGCTGTAAACAGTCTGTATTTTGCTTTTTCTCCAAACGACAGCAGCTGTGCTCACCTCCGATTCACGTCACTTACAAAAGGGATTCCTGCGGTGACATTTTTTCACAGCGGGAAGAAAAGCGTCAAAACATGCATGAAATGTGTCCTCCTGCGGTATAATCCACTCCTGTGCTGTCCATACACGCTCGGGGAGTAGAGATCCATCACAAAACAGCAACAGGAACATACCCTCACCCCACTGAGAGGAAGCAGGATGATAATAACTAGAATAAAAACGACAAAATCCTCGACCAAATTTGACTTATTTAACAAAAATACAGCTGCTCAGCTTGTAACCAGCTCACCATCTTCCTTTACATCCAGTCATTCATTGTTTATCTATATCTACTGTATGTATGTATGTGGCCCATATATTTATCTTTACATCCATTTATTAAAAGGAATAGTTGCATTTCTTGGCAGGAGTTAGATAAGAAGATTGATACCACTCTCATATCTGTAAGCTCAATATAAAGCTGGAGCCTGCAGCCGGTTAGCTTAGCTTAGCATAATGACTGGAAGCAGGGGGAAACAGCTAGCCTTGTCTGAAGGTAACAAAATCTGGGTTGGCTGTTGTAAACTTCCTGGAGCCTTGTAGTCCCCATCGGCCAAGACTTTCCAATTTTATGCTAAGCTAATCTAACTGGCTGCTTGCTGTAGCTTCATATTCATCATACAGAATGTGAGAGAGTCTTCTCGGCTAACTCTCAGGACAAACGCAAACAGGTGTATTTTCCCTGAGTACCTGAAGCCAGTAAGACCTCCCTGAGGAGTCCAGCCTTCCTGTTTGGTAACTCATGAGCTGGCCCTCTCATTGCAGGTCCTTCACTATCACTTGGATAGTGGGAACAACAGTTTGGTCTTTGCACAAATGAAACCACTGTTGAACGTTTTAGACGTAGATCTAATCAAAAAAGCACACAAATATACGAATACATTGCAAGAAAGACGGTGCTTGCACACATATCAGTCCTCCATGAAAAGACTATTAAATTGAAGCCTCTCCAGCAGCTTCCTCTCTATGTCTCCTGCAGCTCAACACACATTAGCTTCAGCCCTGCATGGTTCCCAGGTGGTTTCCTCTTGTTTCATCTGGTAATAATTCTTGGAGGCTCGAACCAAGCTAGAGTATGTTAGTCATGTAGAAGCTGTCAGCAGAAGGAGACATACAAGTGCTTCCCCATCTCATCAGTATTGTTTAGTGCAGCAGCGAGCTCCAGGACCGTCTTTGTTCATTATGTCTTCTCACATAGATTATAAATGGTAAGTAACAGTGCTAACATGATTTGCGAGTGTGAATAGACCGTTTCACCGAGTCACAGTGAGCGCTTTCTTGTATCCGACACCAGCGGGGGTTGATGTTGCCAAACGGTCACAGGTGCAGGATGTGAGGCAGCAGCAGCAGCATTCTTGGCTCATCTCAAAGACAGCTTTAATTACACTTCCTGAGGCAGGTGCTGGGAGGTTTCCTGTTTCTTTTGGCCAATGAGGGAGGTTTCTTGTCTATTGGTTTGCCGGCTAGTTTGGCTCGAGTATCCCTTTCGCTCGGGGACTCCACCTCTGAAGAACGAGTGAAAGGCAGTCGTATGAAAGGGTGACGGGAGAAAAATGAAGCGGAGGAAACAAGAGGGTGAATCTGTCCTTGTAAAACTGCACTTCCATTCCACTTGCCTGAGCCTGCTCCCCAGACGCAACTTGTGAATGTCAAGCAATTAACCAGGCTGTGATATAAGTTAATTAATGACACACGGCTGGCTCAGGGGAGGGGAAAAAAGAGAGGGAAGGAAAAGAAAGGTGAACGCACGATAACAAGCGTCAAGAGAAAAAAAAAAGAGAGAGAGTGTGATGTTACGAAATATCCAGTAAGAGCTGCTGTGCTGTAAGGAAATGGATGTCAAAGTGGAGGAGTAGGAAGGTGGACAGACACAGAGAGAACACATAAAATGTAAATAAAGCATATATTGTCAGGTTGGAAAGATAGCTGGAGGCTTTAAGCCAGCAGATGTCTGGAAAACAGCCTTGCATGAAAATCAAGAGAAAGCGGGAGAAGAGGCAGATGCAGAGGAGAGAAAAAAAAAGGATATGTTGTCTTTGAGAAAATTAGAGCTTCTGTGAATAACTACACTGAACCACATTCTTTATCATGGTGCGTGGGTGAGGTGCCAGGGGATTAGAGAGAGTGTGTGGCAGAGAGATAGATGAAAAGAGAGCGCCAGCCTCTAACGAATCCAGCAGCAGAGAGGAGATTGACAGAAGGGTTCATGTGTGATTCACCCCTTTATCAACAGGCAGTCACGCCACATTAGACCTGCAACAGCAGGTGTACTTAATGTTTCCACTTAAAACGCTTCATATCTGAAAGTGCTTAATGACTTGGTTATTCTTGAAGATAACAAATTCTTGAAGAAGCAGCTTGCGGACACAATGCATGCTGACAGAAACACTGTATATGAATCACCTCTAACCATGTTAGCAGTTGTGACCCCTTTAAAGTATTTTCACTTTTCAATTACATTTCTGCTGTTGAGAAAACATTGAAATGCTGCTGGCAACACAGCAACACAGGGACACTTCATTGCACAACCTCTAATTCTATAACTAACAATTCTCTCTCTCTCTCTCTCTCTCTCTCTCTAATCCTTCCTTGCAGCCATGAAGTCGGACCGTAAGCGTCTGAAGGCGGAGAAGGCAGACCTGGTGAACCAGATGCAGCAGCTTTATGCCACACTGGAGAGCCGGGAGGAGCAGCTCCGCGACTTCATACGCAACTATGAGCAGCATAGAAAAGTATGGCACCCAAGTTTTTACCATAAACAGTCACACACAAGTGCATGCATAAAGAGAGACCCATGACAAGATAGCTGTTCTGGTCAGTCAAGCAAATGCACTGTTAAAGCTTCAATGTCTTTTTTTTTTTTTTTTTTTTTTAATTAAAAAAAAAAAAAAAAAAAAAAGAAGCTTCAATGTCATCTCGGGCACATCAATTTCAAAATCACTCACACGATAGCACAGGAAGGAGTGAAATCAGCTATTCAAAGAAAAATATTGCCCAGACTAACTTGAAAGGTAACTTGAAGGTTTGACCCATTCAGTTTATTTTTTTAAAGGCGCGCTTGATATGTGAACCAACCCATCAGGATCTCTGTGTGCACTAGGAGAGCGAGGATGCGGTGAAGGCGCTGGCCAAAGAGAAGGACCTGCTGGAGAGAGAGAAGTGGGACTTGCGGCGACAGACCAAGGAAGCCACAGAGCACACAGGGATGCTGCGCTCGCAGCTTGACCTCAAGGAGAACCGCATCAAGGAGCTGGAGGCTGAGCTGGCCATGGTGAGTCAGGACAGACGGGGGGTTACAACACTGGCAGACAGACAGGCAGGCGAGGAGACAGACTCGCTTTAGTGCTCTAAAGATGTTTTATCATTTTCTGTGCTGTTGTAAAAATTGATTTCCTCCATGTTTAGTAGCCATCTTTTATGTGTAAAGTATATTTAGCAATAAAAGACAGAGTTAGAAAGAAAGGACATGAGATGCTTACTGAACTGAACTGAACTGAAGCACAGTTATATAGACTCATATGCATCACGTGTTGAAACCTGACAAGCAAATATTTTCAACAAGCAGTTAACAAAAGTTTGATTACTGTTTCCTGGATGTACAGTACACTGTCTGTCACTATGCTCTATCTTGGGTATCCTGCATACAAGTATAATCAACCAATGAAAGCCTTTGAATGTACAGTATAGCCACCTCATGTCTCCAACCCCCCAGATGAGTAACTGTGTCAATCAGAGAATGGAGTTCCGGGTGTTTGAGCGGGTTGCGGACAGGGACTACTCCTCTAGGGTCATGGCGGTAAGATGGCCCCCCCAGCTTTAAATTTTGACTTTTCTTGACCCTCCCGCTCCCTGGACATCTCTCCTACTTGTGACCTAATTGTGGTTTTGGAAAGCCCCTCCTCAGCTGCACGTTTTTGACTAACCCTCAGCCGACCCTGACTGATCCCAGTGATCCTAACACCAGTGATCCCACGGATTGATCTGAATGTGTTTTAGGTCTTATTGACTCAAGAAATGCTTGGGGAAAAAAATACATCAATTTTCTGTCAACTAATGATTGCTCCAGAGGTTTGTGATTGTATTCTGTTTTGCATGTCAAAGACTATGATTGATAATTGTTTGACCGCTGGTAGATAGAGATGATTGCAACGAAGCTGATTGTGCTGGTGTTGATTTGCAGCCTGCCGTCGCTTGGCATGACGAAGGGATCCGCACAATAACAAGAATTCAAGCACTTGCAAAACACTGACATGTCAAGGCTAACCTGAAAACATTCACACAAGGGGAAAAAAAAAATTTGACAGACTCAAAAAAAAAAATACAAAAGCACAAACACATCACCCAAGGCTCCAGCAGCTCATTGTTGTTCTGCAGAAATGTGGCGAATCGTACTTTGTGACGAGGCTCTACAGAGCAAATGTATTCATTAAACTTATAGAAAGGATTCATTATTTCCAGTTCCTACATTTTTACACCCCAAGAACCCCTCACTTCCTCCCCCGAAAGGGAGCAAACAGCAAACACCTCCTCCAGATTTTCTGTGCTTTTTTTCCCCCCCTCTGTGCTCTCAGGAGTGGTAACAAGAGATTTCACACAACAAAAGACCAACATGAATACAGCTGCATTTTTCATGAGACAACAACCACACGGGGAGCCCAGGGGAGACAACTCACATGTCTGCATGCACTCAGAGACTTGTCGGAGGATTCTGGGTACATAACTCGACATGTGCATGTGTGCACACATATGACAAATGCACAAATAGAAAAAGAGCAAAAACACCAGCTCACTCACAAACAACCTAGAGACTGTGAAAAAGTGCAACACTTCTCTCCGAGATTGTTGCTTGTTGTAGCTTTCTGACTGATTTCATCTGTCTGTCTGCCATCTTAAGGCCAAACAGTCGCTCGCCACCCTGACCAAGGACGTGCCCAAGCGCCACTCTCTGGCCATGCCCACAGAGACGGTCGTGAACGGCAACAACCAGGAGTGGGTGATGCAGGCTGACCTTCCCCTGACTGCCGCCATCAGACAGAGTCAGCAGACCCTCTACGTCCACACGGGCCATCCCACTGACAGACAAGGTAGGCCAACACTCAGACTCACAGCAGGTGGTTCGACCATCGTTTACCCTCTGCATGCTCATGTGAACCTGCTTCACACACATTCACTCCTGCCATCTGCTCAGTATGACCACATTGTTGGCCACCAATGACGCTCCGGTCGTGACATTTCATGCGCTTTATGTAGCCATTACAGTGAACATATTTGGCTTTATGGCTCCCATTTGTCTTTGCTGCACAAAAGTGTTTCCTCTGCTTTAGAGAATGGTGGCAGCTGAGGATCAGTTGGGTGTTAAGTCTTGTTTCTGTCTGCTTAAGTGCACAAAAACTGAAAACTAAATGGAATTCATACATTTTGTGTGTGATGATGCAGAAACTGCAGAGTTTTCACCTGAGGTTGTAATTCTTTATTTTGACCCGTACTTTTTACTTTTCAGTCCCCTCACAACATTTGCTTGTAGCTTCACCATCTACCTGATTTGTGCAGGCATATACCACAGACAACTTTCTCTATCACTACTAACGTGAACCATGGCTCAGCCTAAAGCCACACATTTGCAGCTGCAAACTGCAAACCATAGCACCACCTGACACTGACTCCTATCTGGAATTTAAAACACTATTAATACACAGGTTTCCCTGACAAAACTGAAAAGCCTCTTTGACTCTTGTTTCTCCTTGTAGCTGGAAAATAGAACATTTTTCCCCTATCAATAAATATAAATAACAAAAAGTGTTATAATTGGTGATATTATTATTATTAAAAAATACTGTCATTAGGAAATAACTATAGTCTTGAAGCAACATTAAAGGTCCATAATCCCCCTGAGCAGCCAGCCAACCACACAAACGCTGCCTGAGAGGTTCATAAAAAACATCCAAACATAAGAGCAAAACCTGAAAGACTGGCACCTACTAGCCCATAAAGTTCTACAGAAACTAGCCTTGCTTTCATTGGAGCAGTCGTCTATCTCAGTGCTGCCAGAGCCTGATTTGAAGGGCAGCCACAGGTTCAAACAGTCAGAGACAAAAATACAAGGAAAACGTGTGAACAGTCACGAAACCCCAAACTGCGATGCAGTTGGTTGTACTGTATGTATCAGTCTCACTGGTGCACACACACGCACACACACACACACACACAGGCTCAACCTCTGTGAAGCTGTTTTCACTGTTGCTTAGCAACTGCAGATGATTGCAAATAATTTCAGTCTTTTGAAATATATTTTTATTGAAGGGTGTTGTTGAGAGGAGTCAGATTGTCCCTGTTCACCACATCCGGTGCCCAAACACACCCCAAAGAAAACAAAGCCTTTTCTCTTTTCCCTCTCGCCCCGTTTTAGTGGCTGCCGTGCGGGTGAGCCCGTGCCACTCGCGTCAGCCCTCCATCATCTCCGACGCCTCGGCCGTGGAGGGAGACCGCTCGTCCACACCCAGCGACATCAACTCACCGCGGCATCGGACTCACTCCCTCTGCAATGTAAGAGCTGCCCACTGCTGCACCCTCCCAACCAATCACCCCCCTCTGTAGTAACTGCCCGCTGTCCTGCCCCCCCTGGCCACTGCCGCTTCCCCTCCACCGTCGTTCCGGCTGAATTCATGTTTGCCCCTTGCAGCCTGTCGTACACTCACTCTGCAGCTGTGACTTGAATTTATGTGAAACTCGGTTGTGGTTGTTGAATAAGTGCATGTCTGGCTGCATGTCAAGTGTCACTTCCCCTCTGTGTTGTGATCTTTGTCTGTCCTGGTCTTTATCGCCCACTCTGCACCCCTTCACTGACTTCTTTGCTCTTGCATTTCTCTGTTCCTTCGCCCACCTCTTCATCTTCTTCCTCCCTCTCCTCTCCCTATCTTTTTCTTCCTCCAGTCCCTAGAAGATCTGGAGGAGGCGAAGCGTAAGAAGAAGAAAGAGAAGATGGGCCTGGGCTCTCTGTCGCGCGTCTTCGCCCGGGGAAAGCAGCGCAAATCCCTCGACCCTGGTTTGTTTGATGGTACTTCAACGCCTGATTATTACATAGAGGAAGATGCAGACTGGTAAAAGCACACATGTCCGAGCGAAACCACCTGGAGAGCCTTTGTGGCAATTATCAGAAGACAGCAGTGTGTTAAAGCGAGTGTGTGAGAGGACGGGTGTGTGTGTACAGATACAATGATGTGTGTGCCTGTGCAGTCTCACATGCATGCACACTTGTATGTTAGTGTGTGAGAGCGCGTGCATGCGTGTGTCGCCCATGGTCAGAGGCCATGTCAGGAGCCGGATTTGCGTCTTGCTTCGCTGAAGTGTAAACCTTAACGAGCAAATTGCACCTGTATGTATGTACAGTCCTGTAAATAGAGTGTGACACAGCGACCATGTGGATATGTTCTATTGTATCTGCCCTCCAAAAACGGCTGTGTTATTGGATCTTTTAATTGTTCTTTACATTTTGACTTTTTGTTTTCACTCAACTGGAAACTTGAAGGACTGCTGTACTTGTAAATAACAACAGTTGATGTGCACTTTGTGCGTGTAAATGTCTCCTTGTCCTGAATGCCTTTTGTTATTTTTGACATGTACTCCCCTCCTCTCACTACCTTTTAACTTAAACTCCTCCATGTTTATTGTCCTGCTTGGTCCATCCCCCTCCTTCCACACTGCCATGACGAGAACAGTTTCCTGTAGGCGACATGCAGACTCCTCAAATCCACCTCTAATTTGGTTGTTCAACACATCCCTCAACCGGCCAAGAAAACTGTGCGCTCCTTGATGTTTGCTCAAATGAGACTTCAAAGACGCTGCTGAGCGAGGAATGAACTTTCTCTACAGAACAGTTTGTTCCAGGGCGACATGAAGCCAAACAGGAAATGTAAGAAATGTGTTTTCTATCTGTTAAGATAGAAGGTACTTGCATAAGGTACATGTGTGACGTGCATGCACATAGTCCCAGTCCCCAGATGCATGTTGAACAAAACCCTACTAAACGGAAATGTCTTTCTCTAGGTATGTTGTCAAAGAGGTGATAAACCTGTTTGTTTAAAACAAAAAAGAGAGGTCAGTTACTGATTTCATGATGTTTATTCATGATTTCCTCCATTTCAAAAGAAGATTTGTTATTCAGAAAAGGCTCTGATTAATGTTCAAGATTTTAACATCCCAAACTAAACATAGTACGTTTTAATCTGCACCTACAAGGCTCTTTATGCAAAATTACATTTAAAATATTAAAGGTCAGCAAAGTCAACAGTCACAAAGAAAACCCAAATGATTAATGATGAAATAATTATTCCACTTATTCATGAGGCTTTTGTGCCGTTTTTCCTTCTGTAGGCTCTAACAGTAGCTCGTAGCTATCGTTTTATGAATACTTAAAAGGGGGAGTGGAATTATTCTGGGAAAAGTTAGTTTAAAAAAAGAAAGCTATTACCACAAGAAAGGTTACGATTTAAACACAAATTATACTACCATAGTAAGGAGCAGACTGATGGTCATTTCAGCAGAAAATCAGAGCTTCACTTTCGAGGCCTGAGTGCTGAGCAGATAAGTTAAATGAACTGTTATAACAATAATAACAACGAGTGCCAACTCAGGAGGTTGAAAATCAGATTTGAGGAGGCTAATCAAACCAAAGCAAACGCACACCCTCTCCCATGACCCTGTGAACTCACCAAAAAAAATTCAGATGCAGAGTTCAGGCCATTGCTGAAAAAAGCAATTAACTTGGTGCCAAAGGTTAATAGCATTTCTTCAAGCAAAAGGATGACTACACACATTGGATTATTTTCATCCTTTGGCTGGATTGAGCCGGAGTCTGCACTGCCACCCCCAGGAAATCTTTTCTCTCCCTGATTTTAAACTAACACTGGGTATTTGTCGGCCTCATCTGAAACACTATAGAGTCACGATTACATTGGAGCTGTATTTAACCACAGCACTTGTCAAAAGAGCGTCCATGTAAGAAGTGAGGGGATTATCGTTTAACCCTTAGCTCAACCTACATTTGAGCCAGCACATATTGGATTTAGAGGTGAATCACTAAGGTAATTCAAGGATAAGTCATCGTGTATTAAAATGTGTGTATAAGAAAAAGCAGCTCGAGCAGTTTATTTCATTAATCGTTTAATGAAATGTCTGAAAATCTAGGCTATTTTTATTTTTCCATTTAACCAAGCGTTATGATCCTCTGCTGATGGAGGACAAAAAAAAACATATCAAATGAAAAACATTGTATGACTTTCATGTTTTGAGCCACGGTCTCTTTATTTTGTTGTTGTTTTTTTTTCCACAAATATTTTACTTTTTGTAAATGAGATAACATTACAGAAATAAAAATTAATATTATTATGACAGAGTTTTATTTAAAGTCAAAGATGTAGGCCTCGGTGGAGGACTTCTACTGTGAGGTCCTGAGATGTTTAGAGGTGGATAGTAGCGAACTTTTAAAGGCATGGCAACAAAAAAAATTACGCTCAAAAGAAGTAAATGAGAAAAATAAGATTATTTTAAAATAAATAAATAACGTTGAATTTCCATGTGGCTGTCCTCTCTTTCCCTGTGTTAATGTCTGTGTGTGTATGTGTTCATTTGTCGTTGTATGGCTCTAATCCTGACTCGTCCCTTTCTGCTGGGGGGGCTGCCATTTTTAACATATGCGTTAGCCTCCCTCAGTCCTGCAAGTCCATCTGTGAGAGGACTGCATCCCAGAAGCTTCCACATGGCCTCCTTTCCTCTCTTTCCCAATTTTAACTCCTCATTTACACTGAAGAGCGTTTTCTCTCTCTTCTTCCCGTCATATATAATCAATAATCAAAACATGGAGGCGAGGGGAAAGGAAGCCACATCGGATTGTTGGAACAGAACTCATGTGTCAGCACATGGTGTCAATAATGTTCTGCTTTGATTTGACCCCCTCCCCCCCATGACCTCTAACACTGACCCCTCTTGTCTGAATTCCACCGGACTCTCGACACAGTGACGTGACCCACGAAGTGATCAATCAGACCGAGGTACACCAGTCCCAATTGCTTTTAGAATGAGCTCTGCTGGGTTGCAAGCTGTGTTTGCAGATGCCTTCTAACTCTGAAACGTCACAGAATGGCCTTGGAGTTATGCACTTCTTCAAGTTGAATCTAATTGTGATGAAAACCATCTGAAAACAGTTGAGCGCTAATGTACACATACATATAGCAATGCTTTTCGGGGGCAAACATAAGTGTCATTGTTTACTGATATCGCTCCAACATCCATCCAACATAATATGAGTTCAACACATATCTGGAGAACAATGACCACTTAAATCGAACTGTTAAAGGAATGATTTCAGATTTTGGGAAACACATTCATTTGCATAGTTGATGCCACTTTCCTGTCTGTAAGCTGAATACAAGTCTACAGCCAGCAGCCTGTTCACTTAACTTAGAGTTGACTAGAAACAGACTTGCTTCATATTTACCTTTCAGACAAGAGAGTGGCATCAGTTTTCTCATCTCACTCTTTGCACGAAAACAAATAAGCATATTTCCTAACATATGGATGCATTCCTTTAAGACACTTCTCTCTCTCCACCTTTGGTTTAATGATGAAAAATGATTTATTGCAAAATCTGGAAATGTCCAGTTTCTAACAAATGTATTATATCCACTAGCTGCTCCATCAGAAATGCTCCTGTATCATAGTGTTAACATCCTTTATTGAAGGGCACGTTTAATGATTGATTGCCTAAACAAAACGCTCCTGTGTCTTTGTGACACGTACATGCTCCTACTCTGTCTATACAAAAGTCTTCACGATCCATCGCAGCGATTGCAAAACGGTCATGGCCTCAGAAGAAGTACACAAAACTCTCCACACTTATACGACCACAGAGCTGTTAGGTGATCGTCTGACTTTCACTTTGCCATAAGATATAAGAGGGTCAGGCCCACAGGAAGACCAAACTCTCAAGTCACACAGAGCCCAGTCTCAAGGGTTTGGCCTTCAACTGGATGTCAAACAGTCAACTCTGCAGTTCTGGTTGTGTCACCGCTTTGTTAGGACTCTCTCTCTCTCCAGACTGAAAAACAAACCTTGTATCTGGACATGAGTGCATTTCTGTCCAAAGAGCAGATTTATTCAGCTTATATGAATTGCTCTCAGAGGGCCACTTAGAGGTGCACCTTCAGTGTATGCATTTCTCTTCGAAGGGCACATAAAAGCATCCTGCTCGAGATGAATTGCTGAAGTTGAGTTTAATAAGAATCTATTTACGTGGTCCCTACAATCATTCTATCGTGAATCTCCTTCTGAGTGAACACACAGCGGTACAGTAAAGCCTGCCAGGAAGTCGGCCTTCCATGTGCTGTATATTCTGGAAGTAAGGACACAAAGACCACAGAGGAAACAAAGAACCTGTAGATTATTTTTGGTCTGTTTCAACCTGAATCATTTTAACAGAGAGCATAATTCTGTCTTCATTTTATGACAATAACAAAATGGGTGTTTTGGGAGTATAGGGTCCAACATGTAGGACAAAGTTTCAGTAGCCGTCCTTTATGACTGAACTCTTTTTGTTCAAGGCTCATTAACTTCCCAGGGGTCGTTACAGTTTTAGCCTGGATGATGGAAGCCCACGTACAGTCAGTGGTTGAACTATAGTGTCCTGCTCTTTTCTGAGGACTGGATCAAGAGCAGTCAGCTGATGTAGACGTTTTCAGACACTATTAGATGAGTTGTGATGCTGTGTAAAACACAAATAAAACATTGCAATCATTCACAGACAAACTGTTTTTACCAGCAACAGTTTTACAAAGTCTTCCTGAGTCTATGTAGTAATCTCCTTTATACAATCATGTGTTCACATAGTGGTGAACCTCTCTCCATCCTTGCTTGTGAATGACTTTCCAGGATGAACCTTTCATACCCAGTGTTGTACCCGAACGCGTTCAAAGAACGTTCGTTCATGAACTAACTCATATTTTGGGTGAACGTGAACGTCCCGTTCATTTTTGCTTGATGAACGTTAAATTGTGAACGCACTCATTCTGCTGTTTCTTGAACGGCACTCTGATTTCGTTCAGATTACGTTCGTGCCAGATTTCAAGAGCCCTCGGCGAAAAACCAAGCTAAAACAGTAAAAACACATGGTAAACGACCATTAAAATGTCGCGGATAACCACCCGATCTGGCAACCGCAAGTCCTGCCTGTCGCTCTACCAACTTCGTCATCAGCGGTCGTCAGTCTCGTCACAATTCACATGTGTGCAAGGAAGGAGGATGCGTTTACTGAGAAACTAATTCCCATACAGTCGGGAATTAGCTCGTAGCTCGTGGCAACGTTAAAAAAAAAAAAAAAAAGAACTAAAAAAGAACAAAATAGTTCTTTTTGGGGAAGCATGAACTTTAGTTCACAATTTTGAATTATGAACGATGAACTGAACTAGTTCATTTTAAAAGGTTTGAACTGAACTTTGAACTAGTTCATATAGAAAGTGAACTTTCCCAACACTGTTCATACCCAACCATGATACTATCACCTGTTACCAATGAACCTGTTTACCTGTGGAATGATCCAAACAGGTGTTTTTGGATCAGTCCACAACTTTCACAGTCTTTTGTTGCTTCTGGGTTTGTTGCTGCCATCACATTCAGAATAGATATTTAGATATTTACAAAAAACAATGAAGCTGATGAGGTCAGACACTAAATATATTGTCTTTGTGCTGTTTTCAGTTGAGTGTGTCAAACAGGATCGGCTAATCTTCAATTATTACTATTATTATTATTACATTTTATTTGTGTTTTGCACAGCATCCCAGCCTTTTTGGATTCAGGGATTTATGTCATTTTTGGTGTCAAATACAAGTGAAATAGAGGTGTTGATGCATCGGTGGACTATTTTTCTTTGTCAGTGAACAAACAAATACTATGAGCACATGACTGTATTCCACACACGCATATATCATGAGCAGAACAATGATGAAATGTTTAACTTTTCAACAACATGAGGCTTCACCAGCTGCTGAACCTAAAACTGGCGCGAGGCTGCCACCTGCTGGTAAAGACAGAGAAACGACTCAAACAGTGAGCTGTGTTGTTGGCCAGTATTTTCTTGGCCTGATTCCTCCACACACACTGAAATCATGAGAAAACAGGAAACATTTGGCCCAACTTAGTAGCAAAAGCAGGTAAGCCATTCCAGACTATAAGGAATCATTTATGGAGCATTTAAAGGATGCATCACAATTTCAAGGCACAATTTAGCCGCAGTAAATTATGATACCACAAGGCCGATTCCACGAGATCATAATACATCAATATAAAAGGCTTCTTCCGTTCATGGAGCTGCTGCTGGAGGCTGATTTTGACGGATGAGTCATGTTAATTCGGCAGTTTAAAGAAGTGTCTGTTTAATGGACTTGTTAAGTGAGGAGCTTGTATATAACTTTGTTTACAGCATCACTGGCAAACGCTTGGCTTGTTGTCACGCAGCCAGAAGATTAAGATGTAGTTAAAAGTGTGTTTGTTTGGAAGAAATTACTCACCATCCACTTACATTCCCCCTCTGGGCTGATTTATGTTCAACTCCTTTTGATTTGTTGCAGCATGTTGGAAGTAATGTTGTCTTTTGTCATTGCTCACTATACCCACCACCACCTCTGCCTTCACTCACACCCTCAACTACATCACCCACATGCCCCCCCCCTTCCCCCTCGCTCACTCACCCACTCAGACTCGGACAGCCTCTCCAGTCCCACCCGCCTCAGCCTGTCAGATGGGTCGGAGGACCAGCTGGACCGCCTCCAGCAGGTGGAGCTGGCCAGGACCACACCCATGTCTCAGTGGAGGGCGGGCACCGTGCAGGCCTGGCTGGAGGTGGTCATGGCCATGCCCATGTACATCCGCACCTGCTCTGAAAACGTCAAGAGCGGAAAGGTAGGATCAAATCAGGGAGCAGGTGCAGGAGGACTGATTCCTCATTGTTTGTTTCCAGGACACTTTGTCAGTCACAGGGAACTGATCCAGGCTGCTTTGACGTGTTGCAGGTTTTACTTGGGCTCACAGATGAAGACCTGGAGCTGGGTTTAGGTGTGAGCAGCTTAATGCATCGCCGGAAGCTGCGCCTGGCCATCGAGGATTACAGAGACGCTGAGAATGGTAGAGGGTGAGGAAGGGAAACAGAGACTTCTTGTATGAGCTGTCCATGATGTAGCAGTGCAAGAGCGCCATCTGTCTGTGATTTATAGTAACAACACTTGCACAATGTGTTGTGGGATCATCTTCGCTTCTAATGCACAGAAGTTATTATATTGTCTTCAAATAGAGAGATAAACAGTTTCACTGTCTTTACATCTGTTATAAAAGTCTTTACAGATCAATGAATGCAGGTCAGTTCACTGAAAACTCTTCCAACCCAGCAACAAGCTGCTGATCTGTCCACAGTCCACAGTGTCCTTAATGAGCACCAACATAAAAAAGAACAGGTTAAAGGTTCAGTTCAGCCAAATCACAAGAAAACTGATGTATTTTCTCACTTCCCCCTTCGTGGTATTCCTGCATGCAGCTGCTGTAGCTTGGGTTTTTACGTGCCCAGGTTTTGAAATTTCAGTTCTGCCACCTCAAAGCATTGGAAAATTACATTTGAAAAATTCAGCAGCAGTGTGCCTCTCCGGAGTCAGTGTCCCTGCAACTCTGGATAATCCACAGACCTCATTGTGAACAGTTTTCTTTGGAACTACTTTACACCAAAGGAAATGATCCCTTTGAAAACTGTTGACAGTGGCTTCTGTCGACCGTATGTATGGACACTTGATATTTTTTAAATTTCATTTTCATGCTTCAACTGGTGAAATGGTTAAAAATCCAATTATACTTTTCATAGAGCCCAGGTTGAAATATTCAAACAACTTGTTCTGTCAAAAACTTATGGATATTTATCTTACTAATGTAAAAGATGGACAAAACCAGTAAACTCCTTGTTTGATAAACTGGAACCAGTGAATTCTGGGGCATTTTTAATACAATGAAAATGAAATAAATAGTTATTAGATTATCATAAACCCGGTCCTGGTGGTGAGCATGAGTCAGGGGATCACCAAAGGCAGTAGCATTAATCCTCAGGGGACCGTGAATGTGTGTGCAAAATGTCATGGACAGATGCAACAGCACTGGTGTATCTTCATGGACAGATGCCATAAAGAGTAGGAGAGAAACTGTGATGTATGTTTTATGATTTGGGTGAAGTGACTCTGTTTATCTGCAGGTTGTCTAAGGCTGCAGACATGGACCACCACTGGGTGGCCAAGGCCTGGTTAAGTGATGTGGGCTTGCCTCAGTACTCCCAGGCCTTTCACAACCACTTGGTAGACGGACGCATGCTGAACTCCCTGACCCGTCGCGACCTTGAACGCCACCTCAATATTACCAAGAAGTTCCACCAGGTCAGCTTGCTGCTGGGCATCGAACTGCTGCACTTGCTCAATTTCGACAAGGAGGTGAGTAGGAACGTCCACCAGCAGAGGACGAAGGTGAACATGCTCGGGTTTGCTCTCGTGGCAGGTGAAAGTAGAAACTAGCAGCTGAGTAAAAGCTGTTTGTTAAAATGGTTTCCAGGCACTTCAGGCTCGCCGGATACAGTGTGAGCACCAGAACGTGGACCCCTTGGTGTGGACCTCTCATCGTGTCATCAAATGGATCAAAGATATTGATCTGAAGGTGAGAACAGAGAGAATGCAACTATGTCACTGAACACATGTAAACAAAAACTGAAGCTGTCAAATGGTCAATCAAATGCGGTCCTAAAGTAATCATTCTGGTGTTTGAGCAGACGAACACCATCACGTGGCATTGTGGGTAATGGTGGCTCTTGTGTTTACTCAGCACTCCCTATCTCCACAGGATGATAGAATACCTTTGTTATTGTGTGTCTGAGCTGCTACTAGTTGATTACAAAGCCTTTCAGATTACATACTCTATGGTGCAATACGAATATCCCCAGTCAACACTGTCTGCTGTCTTCGCGTGGGAACACATGTTTCCTTTATGAGGCATGACCACATTCAGGCCGGGCAGAGATAAGACTGTCTGGACTGACATCCTGTTAATATCCTCAGGGAGTGTGGATTTATGCTGACATCAGCAAATAAATCTGTCTGCTCTTTGTTTAGAAGCAAATTAGAGATTATTTTTGAAGAGATTGTTGATGTCATTGTCCGGCCACAATGTCACATCAGAGAATTTTATATTTCATGTAATGAATTAAAGAAGTCATTCTTTGGCCTTTTCTCCATGCACCTGCCCAGGAGTTTGCTGAAAACCTTCTGAACAGTGGAGTTCACGGTGCTGTCATGGTGCTCGACCCCAACTTTAACACTGACACGATGGCAACAGCGATGGGGATCCCCAACAGCAAGCACATGGTTCGCCGACACCTTGTCGAGGAGATGAACACCCTGATTGACTCGGCCAGGTGGGACACCAAACAGATCCCATTTAGTTCTCCTTAATGTAGAATGTGAATGTGTAAATAGATGAGAGGTTTCTTCACAGTCTCTGATCGTACATGCTGTATTTTGTCTGTTTGCAACAAAGGTGTATTCCAGTGTCTTTGCAGCCGTCCTCAATGATCAGCCCACTTTCTCTGCAGGGCTGATGCCAAGCAGGACTACGAGCGTCTCGGCCAAGGAACGCCACCGACTCTCCTTCGCCAGAACTCCCTGGGCAGACCGCCCAGCTCTACCGGCCGACACACTGATGACGAGGGCTCGCTGAGGCGGAGGGCTGTCAAGGTGGGGAAAATGTTACCATACTGAAAACTTTCACAAGTTGTTCCTATTGATTTCAGCCTATGTTTTAATAAAAGAATCAGGCTTGGCGAAAATACACAAAATATGATACAGCAGAAGTACAGCTTTAACAATGCACACAGAACTATATGGCAGCAGGCAGAAGACAACATACAAGACAAAAATACAGTGAAGATGATAAATGGACAGAATGACACTTCCCACTTTAAGGTAAACAGTGCTGAGAAACTGTATCTGATTGTGTTTTTGTTACAGCCTCCAGCAGGATTCAGCCCCAAAGGCCGCAGTGGGCGGGACTTGAGCTGCCACAGCAGCTATGGCTCCCTGCCCCGCGAAGCTCGAGACCAGACCCCGCCCAGGACCGAGGGAAGCCCGATCCGCGGCTACACCAGCATCGAGGTCACCAACGTGTGAGGTCTTTAGAGAAACACCAGACATCAGCTTCATCACAGCTAAATCTACATCATGGACATTTGTCTTCCATGTCCACCTGAACATGGGATGGTTGGGTTTTTTTTTTTTTGCTAAAGATGAGCCTTTGCAGGACAGATTGCACTTTTTAAATGAGACAGGATTCTTTTATACAAGTTTCCTGGTTTAAGAAAAACTTTATAACACTCACTGTGGGCAGGTGATATTTTGATGTTGAGGGCAGTAACTTCCTTTTTCCCCAGGGTCAGAATGAAGACATGAAGGAT
This sequence comes from Centropyge bicolor, assembly GCA_037975185.1. Lineage (NCBI taxonomy): Eukaryota > Metazoa > Chordata > Actinopteri > Pomacanthidae > Centropyge > Centropyge bicolor. The sequence continues at coordinate 6,670,608 of JBBMOC010000011.1, read as the reverse complement.
TCAAGAAATGAATATTTTTCTATATTTTTGTGTGTGAATGGTTCTTTGTGAACCAGGATGTCACTTGTTGTTGTTGACTAGTAGCTATTGACAGACAGTCTGTTTCTCTGCGCAACAAGAGATTTTAAAAAAATCTAAAATACAGGGTACTTTATGAGAAAATGAAAACGTTTCATATCACTGTAAATTGTTCTTGCTTCATTCAGTTCTGCTGTTTGTGATGCCTTGTCAATGTAGCTGAGGACGACGGACTAAAAAAAAAGACAAATTGAAATTTAAAATTCTAGAGTTTATGTTTGATAGTCATTTTTCATCTTGCACATTTCCACAGTTGTGTCTAAACAAATGTAGAGCCCTCTTCTCATGCTTTATACTGTGCAGTAAACATGGAAAAATATTTGAACACTGCCAGAAAAAGATGACTGCAGAGCTGTATGTCCATGGAACGGCGTGAGGGTGCATATATGTGAAAATGAAGAGTTCCTTTTAATGAAATAAAAATGGTATCTCATATTTGCTGCTTCCATTGCATCATGTTCAGCAGAAGGTTCATGATGTGAATTCATGATGAGGAGGAGCAACATTTGGTCTGAAGAACAAAGCTCCACTTCTTAATATTCATTCATAGTAACTGTGAATAAAATAACTTGCATGCTTGCAGAGAAATATTGTCCAACTCTGCAACTCTGTGCAGCTTATTAGCTCTTTTAGCTCATTGTTTTGGTGTTATAGATGTAGTGTTAAATGCTACATCTTTCAGCAACCAAGTTCTCAGGAGTTGGTGGAGGCCAAACCAGAGGTAGAAGAAGTGGGAATATGACTTAAATTCATCAGGTGGCCCGTAGCACAACATCAAATGAGAACTAATGTTGCACCACCGCTGCTCGATGTTTAAATAAGAAGCTGTTTGCCAACAAGTCGTACAATATTTAAGGTTTCTGTCAAGTTGTTTGGGCCTGTTTGTGTCCTCCTAGTGGCCAAAACAAGCAAACAAAAAACCTTACAAGATTATTACAGCTCAAGATCAACATTCAGCAAAAGTGAGAAGGAAACTGATTGGTCAGACTCACAGCGTGTGAAATTTATGAATAAGGAAAGAGGAAATGTTGGAAATGCTGGAAAACTCTTAAAAGAGGGAGACAACAGGTTGAGGGAATTAGATAGCAGAAATTCACATCAGGAAAATTACTGTGATAAACTTTGATTACATTTGTCTCCTAATACTGACTCAGTATGGACTAATTTCGCAATAGTATTTTGGTGAGTCACTCCACGTTCCTCTCTCTTCTCTCTGTTGGACATGTTAACTCAAGCATACGTTTCAACCTCGAAGCCAACACAACATGTTGCAACTTCCTCTTCTTACTCACACGGGCGCAATCGTTGTGGCAAGATAAGGATGACACAGCACCAAATGAGAAGGCTGTTCTCTGGATAGCAGCGATGCCTCAGTTACAACCTGTGTGGTAATTCACCCACAGTCGGGAAAATATATAACAGTTCATTATTTATTGCCCCTTTGTACTGTGGGATATCAGGTGTGACGTGGGAAGGTGTGTCAGGTTACGTTCCACCTGAGAAAATGAACTGAAGTGCTTATTAGGGAAAAATTTGATTTGAGAGATTTGAGTTTGCAAGTTGGATTGCAACACCAAAATCAAGACACGGTTACTTTATTTGAGTTATGTCTAGTTTAATTTGTGGAGAATACTGCGCAGAAAATTGAATTAAGTATCTGATGCCACATATCATATCGAGTTAATTTGCTACGCTAAAGGCTACGAGACTGTGCAAATCAAGCCGATCTGTATTTTACTGGAACATTTTTCCTTTGTAGCTCCTGACATATCACTTAATTTGATTACAGGCCGACAGCGATAGGAGATCAAACCAGACTTCCAGATGCAATCAAGGCTTGTTCACTGTGGTTCTCTATCTTTCCCTGTGTGTACGTGTGTGTGTGGTAACAAACACAGGGGATCCAGACAAAAGCTGAGGAGGAAGAAAACCTCCCCAGAGGCCAGAACAACAGGCTGGCCTCACTCAAAGGGAACAATGTGAGTGGCCAAGTTGGGACTGGTTTTGTCATTATTGTAAAACGGTCCAGTCCTCGTTCACACAGGCCGATGGGACGAGGGTTTGGAGCCAAGTTTTACTGTCTTGGGTAACTTCCAACATGTAAACAATATGCATCCAAACACAAACACACAGTATTGTTGCCTAAATTGTTGTCTAAATGCATGATAGGAGACCATCTATATCATGTGAGTGCAGGCAGGATGAGTTCTCATGGTTGCTTCTATCCAAAGGAGTGACGATGAGTATGGGGTAAATTTACAAAGAGGAAATAAAAGTCTGATGATATAAGACTGCCGTAAAAGTGACAGACTTGAGATAAGACATTCCTTTATTAGTCCCACATTGGGGAATTTTGCATCGCATGGGGAAGTACTGACTGACTAAAGAGTCACACTGAGGCTTATTTGTTAATAACAGTTTTGGGTCACACGTTTTTATGGACACACAATAAAAAGGTAAAAAAGTGTAGTCCACAACAAATATATTCTGCGGGATTTTCATTTAGTTCATTAAATACTTTTGTTAATTATCAAAAGTTCCTCTATTTAGGTAACACCTCCACGAAGATTATCTCTCCAGTGATTGCCCCCCTGTTGACCCATGTCCAAAAAGCAAACAAGCAGCACAATAGTGCCTGTTACAGTGACCCAATGTGCAAAATGATAAAGTGCCCTCGTTCCTTCCCAGTAGAGGAAATGTGCCCCCTGTCTGCACCTGAGTGTCACTCACTGGTTTTATGGTCATATTATAAATCCTGACTATTAAATGTTCCAGGAAATTTACACCAGAGCACAAATACAGGAACCAGAACAAGAGACACTAAACTCACTGAAAACGAACCAGCCTGTTTAAAGATTAGCCCTGATTTATGTTCCCAAGAAAAATGGATTACAGCCTGTAAGCAGAGGTGAAATACCAAACATAGCTCCTCACATGGTTTCCCTCTGTCCAGCAACAGAGCTGGGAGTGAAAGGGTTAAAGTTGATGAAACTGGAAGTGAAGCCTTGAGTCTCCTCCCTCCCTCCCCCTCTCTCTCCCCCTCTCTCTCTCTCTCAGTGGAAATTCCTGACTCTTAAACGCTATTTGTCACCACATTATAAACTCCTGTCTCTTCTATTGAAAACAAACTCCACGCAACCGATATTTGACAAGAAGAAGAAGAAGAAGTAGAAGTAGAGGAAGAAGAAGAAGAAGAAGAAGAAGAGGAGGAGGAAACAATGAGGAGGTGAGTGTGAAGCCGATGGCTTTTTGTCGTTAAAATGTTACAAAAAGTTACACGATGGCTGAAGTTTATAACAGATGGAGTCCTGGAAAGTTCTTCATGACGTGTTTTACGGTAATCGGCTAAACCGAGAGCTCAGTTTAGTCAAACGGACATTTCACGGTTTGAGTTGGCGAAACAGCAGTGAGATACTTTTACTCTCCACACCCAGATATCTCCATCGACTGTGGATGAGACAGAGTTTAACATCTGAGCAAAGCTTTGTGAGAGTCGTTTTAGAAACAGTCTTGTCTGCAGAGGCAAAGCTGTTTCCGACTCACACACACACATAATCACACACACGCGATCACACACTGATTACAGGTTGTGCTTTAATGAGCAACTTGCTCTAGTGAACTATCACCTTCATGCTGGATAACAAGCTGCATAACATGTGACATCTACATTCGTGTCCCTCTGCACCTCTGGATTGCACAGCTGTGTCAGGCCTGTGTGTGTGTGTGTGTGTGTGTGGGTGTGCAGAGGCTATTGGGTTGTGTGTGGATGTGTGCAGCTGTCATGATGACAATTATCCAACTTCATGCCATGCATTCTTTAGAGAGAGGGGATTCCTGAACTGGAGCTGGGTTGATCTGCTCTGACTGTCCCCTTCAGTCCCAGCAGGCCTGGGCGTGCTTGCAGGCTACTCACCACACACACACACACACACACTTATGTTGGTGGATCCAAGGCAAAAATGTGTGAAGACTGAATTCTTGTACCAGGTGTTATATAAGGATGGTTTCTTGGCCTTTTGTATGAGATGATTTGTAGTTCCCAGCAGCCCTCTCTGATCTAGCAATGATTAAAAGATGTTCACTGCAGCCTGGCCTTGTGATCAATGGCATGTCGTAAGTATGCAGGACATGTCTGCTCACTGCATTTCATCATTTGACTGTGTGTAGTAGTGAGATGAATGCTAAGCTAACATCCTGTTTTGAAAACGATCAATGCCGTTGATTTAAGAGATGGAAAAAGAGGTTAGAAAATAATAGAGCAAACCTGATTATTACAGACAAGACATTATAGTATATGTTGAGCTCCTTGTTTTACAGTGGCTGTAACTGTCCTTATCTACCCTTGTGACGTGTTGACATTGGGTAACCAGTGATTCTGAAAGGCACGTCTGTTGTAAATTTTTACCCCACAACACACCTATTCAGAGAAGTCTCTCCTACCACTAAAATGGGCTTGGACTCTCATAAAGAGCCGATCTCTGACAGGCAGCGTCATGTTCGGTAATACCTCCATAGAAAACAGGAGAGCTCCGACAGGTGAGAGTCATACTTCAGATACCAGCTGAAAGGCTAATATTTGGTGTCTTTCCAGGAGTGGCTGCATTGAATTTTTTAGTTTTTCTAGGTATAAATGTTTTTGTTTTGCTGGGTGGTTTCTCAGCTCTTGTCCAACCTCACGTTCCTTTCTCTCCACAGTTCCTGACCTCACTGGAGCTGCTGTGAAGTATAGGGACTGACAGGATGCATTCCAGTGTGGAAGGAGCACAAAGCCCACTTGGCAGAGGAGGCACCGGCAGCAACAGCAGTAACAACAACAGCAGGGAGAACAGTGGAAACTCAGGCTCCCAGTATGCACTGTGTGCACTGGGGGTCGGACTAGTGGCCCTCGGCATTGTGATGATCGTGTGGAGCGTGGTACCTGCAGACGCCTCAAGTAATAGCAGCAGCACTACGGGAGGACATGGGGACACAGGAAGCAGGAAGAACAAAGCGTCTTCTGTGGCATTTGTTTTGGTGGGGTCTGGGGTGGTCATGCTGCTGCTGTCCCTGTGTCTGGGAATGAGGAACAAACAGCGGGAGCAGATGAGGCTCCAGGAGGCCCAGAACCACGGAGGGGTGGCAGCTAATGGGCAGGAGGAAATGTGAGTCCAATCATAACTTGTTTGTTAAACAACACGCATCAAGAAATAACCTTGGGAGAATATAGGAATAAATCCATTTATTTCCCAAGATGGCTGCTTTTTTTTTTTTTTTTTTAATCTTTTATCTGTGAGCAAAACAGTAATTTGAAGCTGCAAGTTACCAATCTTGATGTGAGAACATTTTGCTGGTGGATTAGAAACTGCTTGAATGATTACTCCACATTTTTCTGTTTCATAATGTTTACGTTCAGAACATTATGAAAACCAGTGATTAGATGCGTAATCCATGATACTGTAACCATGTCCAGCCTTATTTTTGTTAAAGTTGCAGTGCTGTCACCTGGGTGAGATTTGGCTGCTGAACATTTTAATCCAAGAAGCTAACAAATCACCCACATTATCTATTTAGTAACGTGTTAGCCTATTTTTTTTTATTTGCTGACATTATGCTGTTGTAGGATCTCAGGTCTTGATTATTTTTTACTAACTTGCACATATTTGACAGTGATCACAGAAAATGATTTGAGGTAAAAGATGCAATACACCCTACATTGTATCATAATAATGTATTGATTATATATTATCCCCTACTTATTAGCTCTAGTATAAGCCTGACACCTGACAGTGTCCACATAATGATTCAAGTGTGTCATTCATATCTGTGTGTTTCTATAAATGTTTGCAGTGCTGAGGAACAAGCCCAACGCTACGCCGTACCCAGCTATGAAGAGGCAGTAGGCAGCGGCCAGTACCCCGTCCGTCAGAGCAACCTACGCCCCAGCACCTCCCAGCTGCCTTCCTACGATGACCTGGTTGTCGATGGTGTACAGTATGAATCCGAGGGTACTCCAGCTGCCACTGTTCCCCCTGCTGCTGCTTCCACGTCAAATCGTAGACCTGGGAAAAATACCCGCAAGCTCCTCCCTATCAAGATCCGTAGGATTAAATCAGAGAAGCTGCACATGAAGAACATTGATAACTCTCAGCCGGCAGCTGGAATCAGTATAGAGCCACTTACTCCACCGCCACAGTATGAGGATAAAGTGCCTCCAATTTAAGATCAAGCTGATGGTGTTTAGAACAATCTACTGAAACTCCTGGACTCTCTGAGGTGTCTTCAGTCACCTCTAATGGATCCAGTTCTGCCTTGTTAAGCCAAGACTTGAAGGTGGCTCTTTTAGCAGAACATCATCTGTGGCACTTTGTTTTAAAATACAGTATCTGTTCAAATCCATCACCGGTGCCACATCGCTCCAAAGCACTGAGGAGATAGACCTTTTATTTTAATTCTGGATCTCACTGGATCTCTGAAGCAGATACCGGCGGATAATGATGGATGTGATTGCTGGATCCTTACTGTGACACATTCTGTCACACTGTGGCACTTTGGGTTAAATGCACACTCACCAAATGCAGTTTTCCTTCATGTCAAAGTAGTTTCCTGCTCATGCATAATCTCTATGTGAGCGATCTCCCCTGCGCACTGACTGAAGATCACAGCACATCAACGAGCGGTTATAGTGAGGATTTGTGTTTATATATATATATAATATATCACCCTGGGAGGCGTTGTATCACTCCTGCCAGTGGTTTACCAAGTGCAGGCTCCATGGCGAGTGACTGAGTTTTAGATGTCCTCACCTGTTTGACCTGATGTGGTATGTTACACAGGAACTCTCCCTCATTGTCAACAATCTTGTGTCTCCTGGCTTTGAAACAAATTGGAGGCAATTTTGATAAATGCTGGTGCTGCAGAGAGTCAGCTGTGGTCTTTACAGAGCCAGAGTAACTTTTAAAATCTTTTGTCTGTCTCCTTGAAAAGCTGAGGTTTTCTACCATGGTGGATCTACATTTAAGAATCCTCTAATTTTAGATATAACAAAGCTTTGTTAGCATCTATCAGCTATAGCTCCCATGACTCTTAGTCATAGGCACTCTACCAAAACCTGATGGGAAATGTAGTTGTTGGATGCAAACAAGATATCACTTGTTTTAATATCAAGGCACTCGGATGTTACAGTCCAGCACATGCTTATAAAAACAAAAGAGAGAAGCATAGTTTTAGGTTTCTCTTCAGAATAACAAATAAAAGAAAGCCTGTTCAGCATGTGGCCTGGTCAAGGCTGGTGGAACAGACTCTCGAAAATGAGACTGATCCATACATTGTTAAAAAAAAAAGTGATGGATTTAATGAAATTTATATTCACACCAATGGTCACTGTTAACGTCACCAGCAGGTTGGTTTTTAACCCTTTATCAGGGAAGTGACTATTTTTGGTAATTTCCACATATGGCCTCATGACATTGAAAAAATGTTGAAAAATGTTACAACAGAAATAAAGTTTTGTTATGTCCTCCAATAACACTCTAATTTTTGAATTTCAAAATATTTCAGTGAGTGCCCTATACAGGGTTAAGAGAAACGACTTTCTAGGAAGAAACCATTTTCTAGGAAGATGAAGGTCTCGTCTCAAGCAGTTTTCCATACATTTGTAAAGTACATTTAAGTGCCTTCGTGTTCAGAACAACGCTGGTGCTCATCCTAAAACATTTCAGAAGACATTATGTGACTGAACCTGAGCTGTCGCTGTTGCTTTTCCGATGTGAGATCATGATGAAAGGAGCTTGTGAATGGTTGATAGGTTTCGCTCTGTAGCCGCTGGTGAACACTGATGAGCTGCGAAGGCAGGTCTCTGCTTCTCTCTGGGCTTGTTTTTGTTCTCACTCGCGATGACCAACAGAAGGACTCTTTGACTGTGCAGCTGCTGCCAAATAACAGCGGCTATTGCTCACTGGCTTGCTCATCACTATTCCTCCAACCACAGCTCGACTTACAGCCCTATTTTCACTGCAATGTATGCAGACAGCTCTGAGCTCTGTTCAGGGAAATACTTTCATCAGCACAGGTTATTTTATCATATACTTGACAACAATTTCGCCTTTGTTCAACAGCTTTTAGATGGGAACAGCTGAAGCCAAAGGGAAAGATTTGTTATAATTCAATTCAACGTTCCAACATTTGTGGAGTTGCTTTTTTTGTGAGACGACCCAGATCTACACTGTGCAGCTTGAGTAAGACTCACTGTAGTTAATGCAACTCAATGATTTTCAGCTGGTCATGTTTTATTACCAGGTTTTCTGTCAAGCAGAAGGCAAAGTTATTAAGTAACAACAGTCACACCATGTCTGCATTTCTCTGACTTGTATTGAAGTTCAAAATTGCCACAGTGTTATTACTTCTTTATTTCCTGTGTGGTCAGTGCTGCAGACAAACTGTACCTCAAAGACCCAGTTCACTACATGATTGATTTTATTACTGAGTCGTCGAAATGTTTAACACTGATGAAACATTGAGTGTTTTGATTTAGCAGTCACTGTTTTAATTAGATAAAAACATGCTGTTTGTTGTCTGTTTCATTTATTACTCCTTTTTTATTGCTTCACCCTGTATTTCTTTTACATATACTGTGAAAATATGCTTTCTATGACATCTCTTTTTTTCTATTTCTATTTTTTCTGAAGACTGAAAACAAATGTATCTCATGAATATTTTATGAGAAATAAAAGGAAGTATTTGTTAATTACTCCAATGTTTTAGAGGTGTGCTTTGCTGCAATTGGTGAATTAATAATTCCACGTTGGTTTAGTTCTCATATTCCTCTGAATATTTTAAAATCCATGCTTTCTAACTTGTCACTGTTTACCACTTCTTGGTTAATGTGCAGCTACTGTACTGAAAGCTGAAGGGAAGTGAAACATCTGAATGCGATCCAGTGGCCAAGTTAAGAAAGTGCTTCTTGTTTTTAAGTGTTTGGGACATGGACAATACTTTAGCTTTACATTAACTTACAATGGCCCTGACTTCCACTTGTTTGTAGACATAAGTTGTGTTTTCATTTTAATTTACTGTAAAAAAGGAGACATCACAGTATAAATCATAGTTGTTCTTATTGCTGACCAAAGCACCTCTTCAGTAGTTGGTCATTACCTGCAGACAGAACAGTAGAAAACACAATTATAATACATCTACTGACTTTTGAAAGCCAAGACTTTTTGTTTCTTTCAGGCTGCATCATTTGTCCTGGCAAGTTAATTACAAAGTGAAAATGTTCCTCACTGTGTTCATCCAGTTGATGTAGGAGCTGACTTGTGTAAAGACGGTGGGCTTTTGGAAGACGTTGCAGCCCTGACCAGAACCGAAGCTCACCACGCCGTGGACGTCCCAGGAGCCGTCGGGGTTCTGGCAGTTCAGGGGGCCACCAGAGTCTCCCTGTGGGTGAGCACACATTGCTGGCAGCTTATGTACAGATGCTATAGAGGTTTGGCTTAGTCATGCTGAATATTCCTTTCACACCATTTCTCTTATGCAATAACAAAGTCTTTTACACTGCGCTGGATGGGAATTTTACAGATGACATAACTGATTGCTGTAAGTGCCATATATTATTTTATGAACTCACGTTACACCCAGCAGTGATGCCATCACCTCCGGCGCACACCATCTTGCTTGTGGCCAGGACGCTCCACCAGTCGGGCTGTGAGCAGATCTGATGGCCGACCACCGGCAGGAGAGCCTGCTGCAGGATGTCAGCCCCTGGACCGCTGGCTGCGGGGAGGAACACGCTGGTAAGAACAGATTTGACTTTGAGTAAGGTTTACTCTTTGGGCAGGCAGGGTGGTGGAGGGAGATCATTTTTGCTTTTTCAGATGGTGTCAAGGGTGGAGAGTTAGAGAATGGCATTTAATACCAAAACTAATGATATAAGTTCTGTACATGGGATGCCTCCAGAACTGCTTCACTGTGAAAAAAAACTATATTGTTTTGAATGGATTATACTAACATAGCACAACTTCACAGAGAGCTTTAGTACTAACAAAGTCTCCTTTCTGTTGCAACCTCTGACTGGGCTTCGAGGTGCAAGAGTCTAAAGAGTCTCCGGTGAAAGACAGGAAGCCATAAGGACAGTCACATGTGTCCTTTCTATTTATGTTGTAGGGAAATTATTTGTGCAATAGTATGTGATTTGTATTCTGTGTTCCAGCCCTTTTATTTTGACGTAAAATATTTGTCAAAAGATGATCATAGATTGATATCTGGTGGCTACAGTGGGGAATTAATCCCTACTCCCAGCTATGGTTTGTTCTAAGCTCTCAGCCTGTTATATGTCACATATTTCTGACCAATTAACAGTTGTGAAATATTCTCGACTTTGACCTCAGTATTTGACCTCGATTGACTGACAGGTGCACAGACGCTGTCGAGACACCATTAAGCTGGATTCAATAAGTTCAAGGTGGAAATTTTTAATGCAGATTCACAGTGATTCATTCTGCCGAGGCGTTGTCACTCACTGGTTAGGCGGCCCCAGCCGGTGACGTAGCAGGGGGCACCGTGGGGCAGGACAACGCCCCCCTCTGGGAGGCAGGCTGGCATGATTGTGTCAGAGAAGGCGACGGGGGAAGACAGCTTGATCAGGGCGATGTCGTTACTGCAACATCGAAAACAGTGCACTCACATTTAGGAAGTAATGGCAAATCAGAAAATGTTTTATGTTATATTAGTGATTTTCCTACATCAACTTCCTCATTTAAAAAAAAACCAGTTGACTGATGCCTGTTTCTGTTACCGGCTGAGCATGACGTTGTAGTCCTCATGAGTGACGATTGTAGCCGCCCTCCGAGCTGTCGAGCCCTCCTCACTGGTCTTCAGGCTGTGTTTTCCCAGCTCCACTCTGTAGTTGTAGCGGTTGCTGTGGGATGGCAGATGACATGCTTTTTCCATACGGGGATTAGACAGTAGTATTGACTTCTCTGCCTGTACAACACTGTGATTAGCCTGATGCTAGATTGCAAAATGCTTAGAGGTAATGCCTGGTTGTTTGGGTGACCAGACACTTTTTAACTGGCTGTTTGAGATCTCCTGCTTTTTATGAGCAATGTACAACAAAAGCTCCTCAAAGTGAAGTTTCTCTATGTGCTACTCTTTTCTTTTTCTGTTCAGGCATAGTGGCCATTGTTGCTGACTCCAGAAGAACCACACTTTTACTCTGTTCATTGCCAAAACCAACAGCTCTTACAGTGACAGAAAAAGCATCACACATCCTTCAAAAACTTTCCTACCCAAAGTTTGTGAGCCTTTCAAAATAAAAGTGCTGTATTGTAAAGTTGCTTATACTGACAACCTTCACCAGTAGTTGAGCTGTGCTTACTTAATGCAGTGTGCAGCAGTCAGGACCCAGTCAGAGGAGATGAGGGTTCCTCCACAGACGTGCTTCCAGCGCCCACTGCTGTCGGACTGGAGCGAGATCTGAGCAGAGCACAGCAGTGTACATTAGCACATGTTCAAATGTCACTCCAACACCCTGCAAATCCATTTCATCTCCCATCCTTTAAAAAAATTTGTTCTGGGGGAGAAATCATTATTATAAGTTACCAGAAGATTCAGAGAATAAATGTGTAAAAATACTACTAATAACCTAATCTGTAGTAGTAAAATGAAAATGTTGTGTTCATGCTGTTACATTTAGGCCAGACCTTACCTGCCAGGGCCAGCTGTGAGGCCGGACATCTTCTCCTGCCACCACCCTGCTCAGCACAGGAGGGAACGTGGGAAGGCCACATCCGTAGCCTGGGACAAGGTTAGTAACGCATATCATGATTTTTGCATCAAACTACATATCAAAAAGTATGTAACTATTTTATTGTGGCAAGTTTTGGGATTGGTTATATTCCCTCAACATCATATTTTTATAAATGAAATGTGATTATTAGTATTCCTTGCAAGACTAATATGGGACTATTAATCTGGATTATACTACAGCAAATGAGTTTTAAGTAATTTATGTGAGAAGACTGAAACTGTCTTACCAGTAGCTACCAGAAAGATGAGAACCACTAGGGTCCTCATGGCTGTAGAGTAGGTGGTGTGAGCCTAAACCTAAGAAGAGGCTTGTATTTATACTGTATGTTAACCAGTGAGTAGTCTGTAGCGTGAAACATGTGCAGAAAGACAAATAAGTGGTAGGAGACTGAGGCAGCATGTGGTTGGTGATAGGATTCTCCCATCGCTAACCCCACTGTGAGCCATTACAACCTTTTTTGCTTTGAAGTATCACTGATGAAAATTAAAAACTTATATATTTGTCAGAATAAAACATAAAATTCACGCTGTTTTCTCATTTATGCTTTATTGCTTTTCATATTTTTGTGAAACATGAAACAACACAAAATCTTGACATTTTGTTTTATTCATAGTTCCGCATTGGTTTTAGATGAGCACATTGACAATGATGTCGAAAGTCAGTCCTCTCAATAGGCCACCATGTGCTGTGGAAGAGACAATAGAGGCGTGTTAGATTTAGTGCAACATAAAGTTCTGAGCAATAACACGTGGTTTGTTCAAATTGATCCAGATTCTTAACTATTCTAATCCATCATAGTCATAGCTTTCATGACTTCGACCTCTGCAGCGATTGACTGAGTGAGTTTATGGAGCTTACAGAGTTCATCCAGTCGATGAAGGAGCTGACTTGGGTGAAGACGGTAGGCTTCTTGGGGAAGTTGCAGCTGAGCCCGGAGCCGAAGCTGACGATGCCGTGAACCTCCCAGGCACCAGCGCCGTTCTGGCAGTTCAGGGGACCACCAGAGTCGCCCTGATTTGTGTGACAAAAAGCATGTGATCAATGTGCAAATTACACATGTGATAGCTGCATCTTGGCCTTGAAAGACACTCAGTGAGGGTTCTTTGTGTTAAGATAAGATAAGATAAACCTTGATTCAACCCTCAGCGGGGAAATTTACTCAAACATTACTTGTGATACCTTCAGGTGTTTCTCTGAATTAATCAACGTTCACAAAAAAGTCAATATATTTTTCACATATTTGGGGGGAAATCATACAGTATCAGAAGAAGAATCTTGATCAATCTGTAGATTATTGTCTCTATGAATCAATTATTCCTTTGTTCCATAATTGATATTCTCATTTGAGAGCAACTTGCTGTTACTTACTGTGTCCAGTTTACTGACATCAGAAAGTCATTGTGTCATTATTTATTTTAGACTCACATTGCAACCAGACTTGACTCCATCTCCGCCGGCACAGACCATGGTGTCCTTCACCTGAGAACCCCACCAGTCAGGCTTGGTGCAGGTGGCGTGGTCCACCACGGGCAAGAGAGCCTGCTGCAGGATGTCAGCACCGGGACCTCCGGCTGTGGAGAGGAGATGTGAATACAAGGAAGAGGTTAGTTTCAAACTCCTTGTTCATTGTCACAGCAACTACAGTGAAGCAGCCATTCACAATCAAATGCTTAGTTCTCAGACAATATGTATAAAAAGTAAAGTAAGAAATAATAATCTATGACATGAAATAGTGCAATATAATATATAAAGTAAAGTAAAATATAATACTGTTGTCAACAGGTGTACAATAATGATAAAGTGAATAAACTGTAATGTAGACAGATTGTCCACTAATGTAGTGCATTTATACAGATTTATTTATTTATTTATTGTAGAATAATAAACTACTGTGCAGTAAAAAAAATCGAAATAACAACTATAAAAAAGATCTTTTAAAACACTCTGCTTATAAGAAAATAATCTATCCTCAGTATTTTGGCCAGATACTGTAAGTATTGTTTAGCAGGTCATTACAGGAACAGAAGCTTTCTGAAGCATTCTGACATGAGCTGACATACGCACTCATGGTAAACTAGGCTTTGTACTAGACCTTGTAGTACCGTACATATACCATAAAAGCAGTAGAGCTCAAATACTAAAGATAATGCTGTACTCTTACCCAAATACTAAGAAACTAATTGCTAATATTTTATTCAAACTGCACTCAAGACTATGTCCAACAACTATAATAATTGCATAGTAATACACATAGCAAACTGTAAGAGAGGGAGGAGACTGTGGACTCACTGTAGAGGCGACCCCATCCAGTGACGTAGCAGGGCGCGTTGTTGGCGAGGAGGATACCGGAACCAGGGACACAAGCAGGCTGGATGGTGTCAGAGGAGGCCACAGGGGACGCCAGCTTGATCAGGGCAATGTCATTACTGGAGAGGAGACGCATACATTTAGTCATCATAGACCAGTTTACTGAAAAGATCTCCGTGACATCTTGCATTTCACAGCCAAGTCATTTTTTTTTTCACCGGATGAGGAAGGGGTTCCACGCCTCATGCACAATGATGTTGGCAGTGCCCACGAACAGGGAGCCACTCTCGTTCTCACTCAGGACTTGTTTTCCCAGGCCCACTCTGTACTCCCTGCCGCTGCTGCATGTTGACAGAGGAGAGAGTATGAAGAAGTGATGGGTTACTTCAGAGATCCTTTTGAAACATTACATTTCTAGATGCATCTAAAACAACTCTCCTACAATATGATCCATGTACTGATTGATAATATAAATATGAATAAATATTAGGGCTGTCAAAATGAACGCGTTAGCGCATGCGATTAATCTGGAAAAAATAATGCGTTACTGAAAGATTAACAAATGATTAATCGCATCATGTGATGAGCCTGTCTGTCAGTCTACGATCTGTGTCACCACCCACACATGCAGCCTGGCATCGGCTGCATGTGTGGCGTCAAACATAGGCGGTATATACAGAGGTTAAAGTGGGCTGGAGTTTAAAATGGGACTGTTCATTTTGTCTCTGTAATGCCAGGCACAATAATGTGTTAGTTGAAGGACTGACTGTAATAATAAAGTAAGAGAAATAGATTTCTCAGACTAGTTTGTCATTTCTTTATTTCCAACACCGCATGCTTGTTTTAATTCTCCACCAAAATAAAAATAATATTAATTTTTTAATCATGATTGATCACGATTAATCACAGAGTAATGTTGCAATTAGTCAATTTAATTGTTTTAATTGTTTCACAGCCCTAATAAAAATATAAGTATAAATATCAGGAATTGTTGTTGCCCTCCTCTGTTTCATACCTGATACAGTGAGCAGCAGTGAGGACCCACTGGGCAGAGATCAGAGTACCTCCGCAGGTGTGTCTCCACTCCCCATCTTTGTTGTACTGCAGGGAAATCTAAAAAACACATATGAACACAATCAATTTTCTCTTCTGTGTTTTCCGTCCAAGACTTAACAGAGCAGGCAGGAGCGTCTCAACAGGTGCTCCTCAACCTTTTTTTCTTTAGAAGGATGTAGTGTGCATGTCCTGATGGGAGTTTATCCAGTCCCTTAATATTCAATGTCCTTTTATATTTTAGCTATAAGCCTATTATCTACTTTTTTCTCTTAAAGTCTGCAGTCTGAAATAAGTCTGATGTCTTCATCCTCACTCAGCATGTTTTACCTGCCAGGGCCAGCTGTGAGGCCTGGCATCCTCTCCTCCAACCACCCTGGTCACCACAGGGGCATAGGCGGGATGGCCGCACCCATAGGCTGAGGAGACAGACAGAGACAGAGTTTTTCACAACTGTTAATGTGCATTTAGTTATTAGAGAAAACTAAAATACTGCATGTGAATTGTCCTGGTGTGTGTGTGAAGAGATCCTTACCACCAGCAACAAAGAGAGCGAGAACCACAAACTTCATCATGTCTGCACTGTACCTTCACTGCCTGCGGTCAAACATTTATACCTTTCATGATCTTATGCAACTTAAAAAAAATAGATCAAATTCTGGGAAATTTTCCCTTTGACAGTTCGTAACATTGGGGTGGAGCTGGGTGGACACCAAATGGCCAGAAATGACCGGGAGTGCAAGGCCAAGGTCATGTTATGTATAATTTTGAGCTTGTTTGTTGAATGTGTTAGTGGAATGAAGCATTTTTGACTTTTATCATCAAAAGCTGGAGTCAACAGTAAAAAGCCTGGCTCAATATCAAATGTAACCCTCCTTTCTCTGATTCCCTTTGCAGGGAAATGTATCTGAAATTTCCATTGCTGATGAAAGCACTGAATATTTTCTATGTCTGTACTGTAGTACTTCAAATCAGCGAGGCAGTACAAAGTTATAAGTGCAGCCTAATACTGAAATTCCACTTACAATGCATCTACATAAAAACAGGCCAGTTCACAAGGTTTGACTTCAATATCTGTACTTAAATATAATGGATGAAACAATGATTCCTCTCCACTAACTTCTGCATCAACCAAATATCACAACAGTTGACCAAATATGTGATTTTACATAAATGTTAGCATTTGGGCAAAAAAAATTAATGCTTTTCATAACCAAGCACCCACTGAGGAATACCACTGCACCACAACTGTAATACCCACAAACAAACAAACTTCATCCTCCAAAACTGCTGCAACACACTTACACACAACACTTTCCATACTAAAACATCATTTATGTTTAATTATAATAATGACATCAGAAAATACGCTTTATTGTTATGTCTAAAAACATGCC
Organism: Centropyge bicolor; assembly: GCA_037975185.1. Classification (NCBI taxonomy): domain Eukaryota; kingdom Metazoa; phylum Chordata; class Actinopteri; family Pomacanthidae; genus Centropyge; species Centropyge bicolor. The sequence goes on along the minus strand of JBBMOC010000011.1, from coordinate 6,653,991 downwards.
TTGAACATTACTTGCAGTGCTTTATGTGTCTAAACTGCAAATAAACACTGATATGGTATTAATAAAAATTAATTGCTTTGTTGTATATAATAGTATATACTAACATACTAATTTGTTCACAAATGTTTCTAGAATTTACAGAAGTGCACATATTCTTCTATAATGTGCAGGTTTTTGAGAATGTTTTCTGTTTGTTTGTTTTCTCAGAACTTCTGACCTGAGAAGAAACTGACTCGTGCATGTTCACATAGAAAAATAGGCGAGTGCTTTTATTTATCTATTTTTTTGAGAAGACAGTTTGACTGACCATTTTCAAATGAGCTGATGTAACTGTAGAATGTGAACAACACCTCTAAAGACCTGACCAACTCAGGTCACTGTGAGACACCTGCAAGGTTCACATGGAAGTTGAGTTGGGGGAGATAAAGTGTATTTAGGAACATCTGTGGTCACTTATCTCCAAGGTTGATTTATTTTCCCCACCACCTTTTCCTGGGTCCCTTGAGGCAAATGTCCTGTTTTTCAAAGCACTACATATAAAGGAACAGGTCTTTACCTGAAAACTTGTTGAAGACAGTCACAATGAAACTCCTGATCTTGGCTTTGTTGGTTGCTGGTGGTAAGCTCTCATACTACTACAAGTGGTGGAGACATTTGATATGAAGCGAGTTTAACTTGAACAGATAAACAAATGTTTATGTTCAAAGCTGCTTTAAACATTTTTGATAGTTCAAGAGTAATGTTTTTTCTTATTTGTTCTAATGTTGTTTCTTAGCTTATGGGTGCGGCCGGCCCGCTTATGCACCCATCACCTCCACCAGGGTGGTTGGTGGAGTCAATGCCCGTGCCAACAGCTGGCCCTGGCAGGTATGCTGCTTTACTATTCTTCTCTTTTAAATTCTGTCCATTTCCTAAACATTCATATTCTGTCGTCATTTGTTCCCCTCAGGCGTCTCTGCAGTTCGAGCGTGATGGCAACTACTACCACACCTGTGGCGGCACCCTGATCTCCAGCCAGTGGGTCCTCACTGCTGCTCACTGCATCAGGTGTGGTAAACAAGTTAAAGAAATTTAAATCTATTCAAACTTTTATTTTTATATTCAAATGGCTGAAAAAACAGCTGGTATCAACTTTGAAGTCTTGGAAGCTGAAATGTAAAAGTAGCCAAAGTTAATTAGGACATAAAATGCCATAAAACTGTGCAAGAAGAGATTCTTTGTATTAATATCAGATCTAAAACTCACTGCACCCCTATTAAGATACAGTTACTATTTTCTTTGGATTTTGTCTTGAAACAACCACCTCATCCTAAGCTTCCTGTTAATATACAGGTTTCAATATGGGGCTTTTAATGTCCCAAAAGGTATAGTGATTCAAACCTGTGTGTCTCAGTGTATTTGCGTGTACACTAATTACAGTAAGTATAGGTACAGGTAATATATTGGTAACTAAGTTGTATGTTCATATAAAGTGTTCTTGTACAGATCCAAGATCAAAGCAAATCTGACTGTGTCTCTGTGTTTTTTATTTCCAAAGCTCGGACAGGACGTACAGAGTCCAACTGGGAAAACACGACCTGACGCGCAGTGAGTCTGGTTCCGCCACCATCAGTGCTGCCAAGATCATCGTCCACTCAGGCTGGGACGCCATCAAGATCCTGTAGGCTCCTTCATCTTGTAGAATAGACTGTATATATAATGCTGCTGTTACCGTGTACCCTTGCTATAAATGTGGTATTTGCATTCACAGTAATGACATTGCCCTGATCAAGCTCGCGAGTCCTGTGACCCGCTCTAATTCCATCCAGGCTGCCTGTCTTCCCAACTCCGGTGACATCCTGCCCAACAAGACTCCCTGCTATGTGACCGGCTGGGGACGTCTCTGGAGTAAGTTCTACCAGCCAAAGAACATCATATAGACATTCAATTCAATTCAATTTTATTTCTACAGCGCCAAATCACATCATAAGTCATCTCAAGGCGCTTTACATACAGAACAGGTCTAGACCACACTCTTTAAAAATTACTGATAGAGACCCAACAGTGCCCGTCATGACAGTGACAGTGGCGAGGAAAAACTTCCTTTTAACAGGTAGAATCCTCGGACAGAACCAAACTCAGTGATAGACAGCCATCTGCCGTGACCGGTTGGGTGAACTGTAAACCAAGGCTGGCAACATTAATGTCCTGCCACGTCCTTAATGTTGTATAAGTTTTCCTTTTCCATTTGTGTGAGCACAGTAGCTTTTTCAAACTTCTCGTCTCAGTTTCAGGACACATTTTTTTTAACAAGTGGTTAAGTTCAGTACCGAGACCTGTTTTAATCATGTCTTAGTTTCATCTTTGCCTCATAGTTCTAAGAGTTGTTTAGTCTCAGCTAATTTTGCATAGTGACTTTGCTTTTATTCCCACTAATCTAAATATATATATATATCTGTATATATATGTATATATATAATATCTTAAATCTGTATATATATAATATCTTAAATCTAAAGATTTAGAAGAATATTTAGAAGAAGGTTTTTAAGATTTGAAGTTTTGAACCCGCTTTTAAATGGAAATTGAGCCTAGTTTTGGAATAGAACAGGCTTTGAATAAGGTGGCCTTGAATCTAAATACCCTGTTCTCTTCTAAAGCTGGAGGTCCTGCTGCTGAGATCCTGCAGCAGGCTCTCCTTCCCGTGGTGGACCATGCCACCTGCAGCAGGTGGGACTGGTGGGGCAGCGTGGTCACCAACAACATGGTCTGTGCTGGAGGCGACGGGGAGCTGGCTAGCTGCAACGTGAGTCTGATTCAGTTTATCTTAGACACTTCTGTTAAATAAAAGTTCCTGTAAAACAAAATCCCAGCCTTGTATTCACATTTGTCTCTGTCCCCCTTCAGGGAGACTCCGGTGGTCCCCTGAGCTGTCAGAACTCTGATGGCTCCTGGGACGTCCATGGTGTGGTGAGCTTCGGCTCAGGCTTGGGTTGCAACTACCCCAAGAAGCCCTCTGTCTTCACCAGAGTCAGTGCCTACATCTCCTGGATGAGCAATGTAAGTGAATCTCAATTTTAATTTGCAATATTGAGTAGCTCCTGTAAACCAGCAACTGTAGAGTGGAAATGTTATAAAGATGCACAAATGTGTTGGAGCCCTCTAGTGGATCATTTTAAAATATTGTCTTTATGCTTTCTTTCTTCCCAGGTGATGGCCAGTTATTAAACCACTGATTGGTTCATGCAATTGCTGTTTGTTGCATCAAATAAAGAATGTAGTGACTCATACAGTGTCTCCTGTGTTTCCTTAATCAGACAGCAAAATGGTATTTATGTGTTGGCTGTCACAAAATACCTGTCTGCTAAAGACCTTTACATGTTTTGTTGGAGATTTACTGAAAACTTGAAAGTTACACTGAGTGTTTACTGTTTCATATGAATTGAACACTGGAACAATGTAGTAATATGTTTCGTCATGGATGATCTCCTTCATCAAATGCCTTCTATTCAAAAGGTTTTATCTTGGGCAAATAAGGTTCCCTCACTGCTAGAAATATTACACATGTATTGAAATTCCAACCAAAATAGCTATTTGAATATGCGTGAAGCAGAGCATCATCTTAAATGCATTTTGCTCTGATGACCACAAATTACTGAGGGGATGAGACCCAGTGTAACTCCATCCCCTTGAGAATAGTCTTTTACTTTTTACTTGTTTTAATTTTTTTTTATCATTTTTATTTTACATTTTATATTTTCACTCATGTCAGTAAGTAAGCTTATATATAAAAAGTAGTGCATTTCAAACTTTCTCTGCAAAGTCATAATATAATTCTGGTTTTGTTGTGGCCTGAAAACATTAAAGAGGACAGACCCTAAAAAATATCATTGTCCTCCAAGATACTGTTTGAGGCTACAAGGAAATTATTTATTAGCTGCATTTAAACACTATTATAGAATACTCAAGTAGTCTAAAACAAATTAGTTTTAAATGCCAACGAGTCAACTGGGATACTGCAAATCATAGATGTATTCAAAGAAGCACAGCAGAAGATAGGATACTGTGATGCCACATTCATTACCATTTAATTACTCAAATTGTGCTATCACAAAAATGAATTCCGAATATGTGTGTCACTTATTAAAGTGACCTTTTTGTTTTGATTCTCTTGTTTCTCCCATATTTGTGCAACTCAACGACTTGCAATTCCAACTATGTCCACTATACCGCTGTATCGCTGTTTCACGGACAGCTCTGCTGTCGAGCGGTTAGCGAGGAAGAAATTAGTCGCCATCTTGGATTGTAATTGTTTGGCGTTAAGCCGCGATTCGTCAGAGTAATGTAAGTCTTCTAACTTTACACTCACCTGTCTTCAAACAAAGTATCTCTGAGACATTTACCCGGCCTCCGGTAGCCTTGTTTATGTAATATTTAACCTTTAAACAACTTCATTATCACCAAATGTTTATCATGTTTGTTATAATTTCTTCTTTTTAATCGTCACCCGGCATTTGGTTAACATCAAATGATAATGTCCTGACCTGTGAGATTTAATATAGTTGCCTTTTCTATATTTAAAATGTCAAAATTATGGTGCTTTTAGTTTTCAATTGTCCAATTTTCTAATTTTCTAGATGGCTCTAAAGAGTTCTTGAAAAGTAGTAGGAAGTAAACATAATACTGAAGTCATATCTCGGCTCGAAAACACTGTATAGAGGCTTTTCACTTTTTACCTGCTTTCATTTGAAATAGTTACAAACAACTTTTACACATGAATGAGAATGAAATTTTGTCCACTTTAAGTGACCTACGTTTAGACATCTAGAAATAGAATTAAAGCTAAGAAGTACAATTTAATAAGCACTTGACTGTGTAAACAAACTAACATTAGAGGTGGATTTTCTTTTTCAAATCCTCTCTACAGGTCTGATTAAAAATATATATATGTCATTGGTTCATTTACCTCTGGATTGGAGAGAAAATGTACTCCTGCCACAGCACTCAGACAAGATAAGGACTCTGCCCCCACTTCTTTTGTTTTCTTCAAAAGTTAAACAAACATTGGAATTCATAACCTCTAAAATTCGCTGCTGATTCTGTGACTAAAAAATTGTCAGTGTCAGTGAAATATTGTTTGTTATGTTTAGGGGTGGGAGGCATTTACACTTGAGATCCATACATCTCTTTTGTAATTGTCCTGCTGAACAGCTCAATCACCCATTGACTCAGTGTATGAGTGTTGGAAATTGCTTTTGATTTTCTTGCTGCCAAAGTATTTAGATATTCATATGTATTTACAGCAGTGGATGTTCTTAAATGACATAATGGGAAGAGGCTTTTAAAGAGCTGGTCCTGGAGTCAAGAAACAGGAGGTGGCCTTGCAGTGAGCTTTTAAAAAATAGGAAAATTAGTGCAGCCTTCTTTTTTGTGTCCATCGAAAAGTTGAACTTTTTTAACAAACCCATCATAAGGTGACTGAATATGAACAGCTTAATTTCAGTCTATGACTTCTTTTCACAGTATGGAAACAATATTTGTTGAGCTGAATATTTAAAGACTAACTCATTTTGTTTTAATTTCCCTTTTTTTCCTTTGCCTCCTTTTCACAAATTGCTGAATAGCAGAATATTTCAAGGATTTGGTTTCAAACATTTATAAGATCACAAGTTTTGTAAATTTTCTCATACAAAATCCCAAGTCTTTTCCTTGAGGGCTTTCCAATATTAAAAGTCGGGTTCAAGTTTATATTCTGATGCAATTTTAGCATACACAAAATATGTTGATATTACACTTTTTTAAAATTAATGGCACTGTCATAATCATCAATCAGTTTTGGATTAACTTCTGAAAATCCTTTTGTTGCTGTAACACCCAAATTTTCTATCTGGTTGATCAATATGGGATTATCTTATTTTATCTCTTATCTGATTACCTAAATTTCCTCTATGGGGGATCAATAAAGACTTATCTTATTTTATCTTACTTCATTGTTAGTCTGGAAAGTTTGGGCATTAATTAATAAAATGTGTTCACAGCAACTTAGAAAAGCTTTTAAATCCATCCAATTTTTTTTATATGCAAATATAGCACATTCAATATACTAATTAAGGGAAAACAAAATGCAAAGTAAAATGTACCACCAGGTGGATTTAATGATGTTTCTGTCATTGTTGATATGACCAAACCAGTACAGGAGACCTGCAGTACTGCCCTGAGTTGCATCTTTTAGCCGTTTCTTAGAATAGAAGAGAGACATTAAATACTAGTGACTGAAAAGTCAAGGAGAAGAAGGCTTTTAAAAATGCAGGACATGGATGGGTAAAAGGGTTCCTGGCCAAAAAATATTTTTAATTAGGGTATGCCAATATACATTTCATACTCACTATGGACCAATTTCCCCTGGGAACTGACCCATATAAAATGAACAGAAACCATTATTATGCCTGCTTTCCAATACTATTTTTCTATGGTACAGGTTCTTTAGTCACAACCTCAATTACTGTCCTGTCTTGTACCTGGAAAGATCTCATTTATAACCATGATGTTCACAGTAATTATTAACAGAGAACCACTGTGCCCCTATTTTGCTCCCAGGGCTCATTTGCATGTTAATTATCATTAGCAACACAAGAAAACAAGTCATGGCAGCAAACTTAAATAAGCAACCTTATCTCTCATTTCTCCTCCACCATCCCTCCCATGTATACGCATCACAGATCACAGTGTTCACCTTGGTTATTAACACTTAGCCCACAACCTCTATTTTAATCAAATAGATATTGTAATAGATCAAGGGCTTAATGCATTTGGTAAGCTTAACAGTAAAAAAAAAAAAGTGTTTTACAGTATGTCAGTCACATTATAGATCTATTTGCTTTGATGACCCTCTTGAGCTGTTGCTAAGACAAATGACTGTTTGATATTTAAAGGGGTAGAAAACCTGTATATGCAGGGAATTTCCAGTATTATGCAATTAGATTTGACACATGAAGTGTTATTTTGAATAGCTATTTATTTACCATATTTTCTTGCGTGTTTGAAGTCTTGTCATTAATAGAATTGTATGTATGTTTGTATATGTTTGTTGACCTCCTGAGAAATAAGCCGATGTTTGTTGGTAAATGACCTACAGTTACACAGTCAGATGCTTTTTTTTAATGAATGGGAATGCCATAAAAAGCATGTTATTTATCATAAAACTGTTGTAGATAATATGAGCTTCAGAATAAACATCATCAGTTGGTTTTATGCTTTTGGCAGGTTACTCTGACTGGAGTTTCATGAAGAAACACTTCTCTGTGCTGGGCAGATGCCAATGGAATTTTACAAGACAGGTAAGACTTGGATTTGTGTGTTGTTGACATTTAACAGAGGTTACATATAAGTTGCATATCATTTATTCTATAAAGAACATTTTTCTTTAAATACTTGTATGTCTCCTTCAAAGAATGATGAATATTAGCAATGACAACTTGGCGCCTGCCATGACTCCTTTAACTGAAAAATGGCAGGAGTTCAGTGTTACATTTTAACAGTGTGCAGGAAAATAGCTTTCTTTTGCCACAAGATGGCGACATAATACTGTTTTGGAGCCCCTACACAGTGAAAAAGCTGCACCTGCATTATCCAAATAAGAGGTACTTAATTTATCTGTGTTAGAGTAAGCAGTACTTCATCATTAATGCTATTTATTGTGAACCATTGTATATTACTCCAAATGATAATACCCATGTTTAGATAAACACCTTTTTAAAATGCATTAATTAAATCATGACAGTCTGTCTCAGGCCGCTCGGTAATAAGGATTAAATAATATTTTAAAAATTAGAATGTAAAGCTGTATGTGCATGTAAACATGGACAGTAAGCCACACACATTATTACAGTGGGTCATTTGCTAAGTAGGAGGTGGATGGTTGAGAATATTTATTTTAAAACCAAATTTAAGCTGGGTATTCATTTTGGGTAGTATGATGTAAAAATCCACCTTATTGTTGGACTTTCTTTATGTCAGACCTGAGTTCCTTCTTTTTTTAGTTAAAAAAGAGGGCTAAAATCTTGTAAAGTAATCCTTGGCAGCGGTTGGACTGGTGACATACTGAAACGTTTCCTACAGTTTTGGTAACTGTCACTGTGGTAGACTTTCATATCTATATTATTGGATGGCCATATAGGACCAGCAAAACAGCTACATGTACACTGCCCCTACTTCACGACATTCATTTCTGATTTACCCCAATCAGATGCCATTTGTGTACTGCCATGTAACGCTGTCAGTGTGTAAATGAAAATGGAAAATTATTTCACAAAAAATGCAAAGGTCTGTGTTGTAGTTGACTTTTCTTTGACATGAATGAGCCTGTTTCGCAGCAATGACTGGCTGAACCTTGGACACCAGCAGGTGTGAGGTTTCCAGTCCATGCACTGAACCCAACAATCAGTAATGCTGAACAAATGTAACCCCCCAGCCTCTCCTGTGCTGTGATGAGATGTTTTTGGCACTCTGTAGAATTCCTGGATGGGTCTCTCTGACACGGCTTTGACCCTCGCCCATCTGTTTCCATGTCCAGGGTTAGAAGGCTACCGAATGCTACACATGTTGTTGGCCTCAGGGTGGGGGGCCAAATGTTTTGGGTGTGAGATGGATGCTGTGATGAACTGTGAGGGGAGATATTTTGCCTATGCGTGGACCTTTCAAGTTCAAATGCTGTTTAAGCAACTGTATATGCAACAGGCTCCAGTCGTCATTTTAAAAATTGCTTGTATATTTTAATTATATAATCTGTCAATTCAGGCTTTAATAACATGTCTACATAAAGTGTCAGCTGACATCTCAGTTGAGCAATGTAAAAAAAAGAAAGAAATGCAGTTTCATTTATTAAGTGTTACTTTATGCCACCCCAGTATTAGTCAGAACTTGCTGGCCAGGGCGAGTTTGCTGCTGGGAAATCGAGTTTAAACATAGCACAGGGTAGAAGCTGTTAAGTGGCCCCTCCGCACCAGCTCTGTGACCAGTGTTTAGCACCACTTCGGCTCTGAAGAACATGATTTAAGTGTGCCAAGACAACGGCAGTGACTTCATGCCAGACATCCTCTAACTCGCCCATAGCCTTTCACTTTGCACTCCTGGGTGTGCTAATCACCTTCTTCAAATAGGGCCATGAGATCACAATCACATTTTCTTGTTGTAAAAGAGCACTGTGAATGAAAAGAGCTGTGGTTGTGATGTCGCGTTATTGACATGAAATGTGCTCACTTGTCACCCCCTTGACTTTGTACACATTTCCAAACAGGATTATTGGCTGATGAGATCCAATTGTTACAATTCAGTAATTTACAGTTCTGCATTGAAGTTTTATTTGCTTTCATATGCACATGTGTAATTCCACTTTTTCAGAGTTCTTGTTTCATTGTTATTTTTATTAAATGCACTACTCAGTATGTCTGATCTTTATTAGTTTCAGCACTATGCACATGGCATGGTGGCATGTCTGTTTTTGCTTTTATCCAGTGATCTGTCTGTCACAGGCCTGGGATTTGATACCATGTGCTATTTTATGCGTTAGTGCTGCAGTGGATAGCGGACATGCAGGCAGGCGGACTTTAATATCAGCACAGTGGAAATGGACAGTACAGAAAATATTAGTTTTGACTTTTAGTCGAGCTGTTTAAGAAGGGGTACAGTTGGGCAAAGCACTATTAAAGTGTTACTGTCTAGGGGGAAAATAGAAGCTTTATCGACATGGGCTCAATGGCCTTGCTGATGTCATCATCACCCTGTGAGCGTGTGTGTGTACAATGAGGCAGACTCTTCCCATGTGGGCATCAGGGGACAAAGTAGTCTTTATGCAGTGTGCCGAGCTCCAAGGCAGAAACATTGTTGAGCAGTAAAACATTCTGTAACTAAAACCACATGTTCCAGAGTGGAGGACAGACAAACACAGGCAGCCTCTGCAGCTCCACATCAGGAGTTGGTGCCCTATCATCAGGAGCTCAGGGGCTCCTTTTTGACTCCAATGCAACACTCTCGTTCAACATGGTGCATTTTATATGTATCAGGAAACTCAAATCAAGAACAGATTGTCCCTGACAAAAATGTTGCGGGATGATGCAGATGTGTGTGTGTGAGGGAAAAGAAAAAAAGGAGCACATTTGGTTTGACACGTTTTACTCCAAGTTCAACTGAACATGTCATTTGCTGCTGAATAATTTTAAAAATTTCTTCAGCATCTGTTTAAAGAAATGTACACCTTACTTACCTTTGATACCAGGATAATATTGCTGAAAACTCTTGAATTGAAGAGGGGAAGTCAATGCTGGATTGTCAAAGGCCATAGAATTAATCAGCAGCATGCCATGTCAACCCTCCTTAAGTGATATTGATAGTTCAGCCACTTTAAGCCAAAAGGGTTTATTCTAAATGAAATTAGAACAATACTGTAAAGCTCTTTTCATGCAAGATTACAGTGTACAGTCTTGTATATCAATTGTTGACTGATTATGAAAATCTGACGTGACTGAAACAAGATCAAGTGAGCAGATAGAGTTTAGATAGCATTGTATAAATTCCGAACATTTCTTTTTCCACTAAAATTGTTAATTGTAGCTTGCCTGTGCCTGCTACATGCTTGCCTTTACTTCCTGTTTCCTCTCGCTACAACATGTCGGACGCTGGGAGAGATTTTGTCCAAAAAAACACATTTGAAATAAATGTCTTTTTTTAGTTTTACCAAAAAATTGAAATTAAATCGAAGATCGACTTTTTTGTGAAAAAAATCGGGAGTATGATTTTAGTCCACATCGCACAGCTCTATTGTAGCTTCAAGCAAATAGGAAACACCAAAGTAATTTGATCCAAAAAATAAAAAAATTCTTCCTAAACTCCCAAAACATTTTCCTTGGCCTCAGTACATTTCTAGGTGGTGTTTGCTCAAAGGTGGCTGTCTAAATGATTGGAAAAATGGTCAGTTTGGTGTTTTCCTTCATAAAAGTGATCCACTTGCGTTGTTCAGTGTTTTGTTTCCATTCTTCTCCCAGTCCTATAAAGTTTTACAATTCCCTCATAGCGCTCTTACCCAATGTGCACTGTGGCAATTAGCAAGTTGGTAGGAGTTCATTTTCAATTGATTCTCCACCCTTCTCAGATCATTAAGTGCTCTATCTTGAAATGCCTTAAAGTACTGCTGGATCCCTAGGAGGCCATTCTTAATTAAAGGGACAGTGTGCCACATTAGCCATGCATGGAGTCAAGCCGATAACAGAATTTAGATCACTCAGTCGCAAGGTTAAGTCTGAACCCTTGACCCAGACCCAGTGCCCCCATTTCCCTTTTCCTTTCTAATGCTTGCTCATACCTTTGTGATTTTGCGGCTTAACTGAATGCCTGCCCACTTATACCTGAGCAAGGACCAAACAGTGTGCTATTTGCTAGATGATTCTCTCTGTAGTCTTTTTTGGGGGAGTAGTTTCAGTGTATTGTCTGTGTTAGATGTAGGCCATGAGATTATATAGTAATTGAAAGATAGATGTTACTTACACAGCTGTGTATGCAGTTTAATGGTTAACAACCCACCAATAATTATGAATTCAGTTCCTGTCTGTCAGACAAGCTGTTTAAGAGAAGACAAATAATTTCTGGAGTCAAAACAGCCTTGAAGTTTTGCAGTTAGGGGGCCAGTGTAATTAATTTGTGATTGTTAATATGTGTCTTTAACTGCTTCAGCCAAGGCCCGTAATGGTTTCTTTTGAAGTCCTGGAGCTGTGTGTCAGGGGCCATGTTTGTGTTATTGCAGATCCTCTGAGAGCCCATTGTTTGGAGACCTCACAGGTTCCTTCTAATCTAATTGGCCACGGATGTCCTGGCTCAGGACCTTTCTCCATGCTCTGAGGATTGACAGAGCTGTTCAGGGCTCGAAAAGTCACTTGTCCAAATACAGCCTTGTTTAATTACAGGAGGGGGATGCATGCATATCACTGCACACAACCGCTCCCCCCTCTCCAAGCCCAATAAATGCCCAGTCTAACTCTTTTCAGACTAGATATTCAACTCCACCTCCAAAAGAATCTCTATCCAAATAGGAACTGGATTTGGGTCTCCTCTCCTCCTTATCCCAAAGCCCTTAAGCACCCTCCACTTCTCCTCTGTTCACCTTCACTTTGCCAGTGACATACCTCCCAGTGGTTCTCCATCCAGTGTAAACACAAGGAGATCCTCCTATGCTATTACTTACACCGTGCTTCTCCTGATCCTCACCCCCACCACCGCCGCTCCTACACCCTCCCATCCCCAGCCAATCCCTGACCACCTCAGCCTCCGCCTCTATATTCCGAATTGCCAATCCCAATCTAATTTATGGAATATTTTGGAGGTAACTGTATACGGCGGCAGGGGAGATAACATCTCCAGGCCCCTGTGAAGGACAGGAACTCGGCAGTGTGTGCTTAATAACATAAACTGCTGAAAAAGGGCCCGGGCCGGTGCATTGGCAGAGGAGCAGGCCGGTGAGACGGATAGAGAGAGAGCAGAGAGAGGGGACCCAGTGTTCTGGGGTGGGGTGGGGGTAATTGAGACCATGTGAGCCTCCCCCAGTGGAGGGATTAGAGAAGAAACGGAACTCTCTCAGCCCCGAGATCGCTTTCAATTAGATGCGCCCAGAGCAAGGGTACTGGGGAGACAGGGAGGGTGAGAGACCAGCATGGCCCAAAATGTCTGGGCGACGGAGGGGAGGAAAGGTGAACGAGAAGTTAGGGTTGTGTTCCCACCTCCTTCTCTTCCTGCATGTCAGTGCCAAAGTCTGGGCTGTCCGGGTCATGTCTGTGTGTCACAGTACAGCAGACCCATGTCTTAAGGGCTGACATGTAATGGCATTGCTACCAGTTTATTTTTTTATTTTCAGTTTAAACCTGCATTTATCCAGGGAAAGTAGACTAAACTTGTTTCCTCTTTCCTATGATGCTCGGCCCTCAAATGCACATTCCAGCTTGGGAGTTTCTTCATCTTCTTCTGATGTGGCTATTGAGCACACCTTCATCGGATTAATTGTGGTTTATATGCCTTGCTCAAGAGCACATCAGCAGCCTTTTGGCCGCAAATCCAGTGCTTTAATGTCCTGGGCAGGTTTGCCAAAGGGAAGTGAAACATCTATTTGTTTCAATACATAAACATGCAAAAACAATTTACCTCATATACAGAACTGTTGGGATTTTTTAGTCTTAGTGTTATAGTAGTAAAGTACATTGTGATTTCAGATAAATTAGGTGAGACCATAAGAAACTGGCTGGCTAAATCGTAATGGCTTTCAGTGCCCTTCGTATGTCGTCAGAAGGAGTTATGGATATAATATCTGGCGCAAATCAGAGGCGTCACATTCACACTGGACCAGGGTGTACACGCCAGCGAACACCACTGAATACAGGGAACTGGAACTTTTCAGCCATGACACTCGTGCATGTGACAGCCATTGGGCATGCTTCCTACTGCACACACAGGAGGTTTAACCCCAGTGCATTTGGCCATAATGTGTCTGCCTGATGACCTGGAGCTGACCCTTTTAACATCATATGGCAGCTGTCATACATCAGTATTGACGGGTTGTCAACTGCACAAATGTAGATGCCTTGTCTGTTTGTGGTTTGCCCAGTTTCCCTAACCACCGTCTTCAATCCGAACACATATCATATTTTATGTTTAGGTAGTTTCACAAAGTATTAACAAGCGGAGAAGGTCAAATTAAAAAGGTCATACATGGAAAATGTGAACGAAATTTGTCATGATAACCATCTGAAACTGAATAAATTTAAGGCAAGAACAATTCAGCAGTTCATGGCACAAAATAAGTAGAGAACCAGAAAGCTAAAAAAGTTACCATGTGCTGTGATGCATGGCCACTTTGAGGGAAAACCCCTCACAGAACAAATTAAGTTATGTCTCAATGAATGATGAGTGACTTGCAGAAATGCACAAGGTGTTTTTCTGATGATGTGTTTTTCTGAGATATCTGATGAGGGAGATGAATTTTGATTTTGTGTTGATTTTATTTAACTGGGTACCCCTGCTGAAATTTTCTTAGGGACTTGGCTAATAAAATGACAGAGCTAATGCTGCAATGTTGTCAACTAATACAACAACATACATAAGCAGAAATGCATTTGCAGTCAGATAATATGAGCACTCTGAATTTAGCTGATTGGTCTGAAACCCCACAGATGTTGTAAATGGACTCTTACAAGGCATCACTTCATTTCCCTGTCCTGCCGATCCAGAGCACTGGCCTTTTGTATGAAATGCCACATCAGCCCCTCCTGTGTTTAGGTTTTTGTTGGCACAGTCAAGCAAAAGCCCTGATTGTTTAGAATTTACTGTTTATTTTCACAGTCTCTAAATGTTTTAGAGAAAACCCCTCACCGTAAAAGACTGACAGTCTAAAATCTCTGTTATGCTTTCAGCATCATTTAACTCAAACTGAAGGGTTTATATGCATGCAGTTTCATTCCTGCAGTCTGCTCCTGTCTACTTTAAAAGCAGAGTCCTGTGGGCATTTGTATAAAGTTTTCCAAAGGTCATAAACTCTCCAGTATTAAATGGAGTCGCTGGATTAAAAGATGTTCTTTAAAAGATAATTTGCATGATTTGAACTTGAATCTCAGGCTGTCCTCTTAAATTTGATCATACAAAACTGTCCAAGAACCATAACTTGAATCAACTGTTTCCCAGTTTAATCTTTTTTGTTTGTTTGTTTATTTTATTCCTTTTTTTATCATTTTTCACTGAACAGTACAAAATCAAAATCTAAATTTGAATCTCAAAGTTTTACGTGGCTGGTCAAAACACACACACCCCACTTTGCTGTATACCTGGCATACAAACAGAGAGCAGTCCTTAACATGTTACTTATTAAAACTAATCAGCCATTACACAGCCAGGCAGAAGAATCTGTCAAGTAACCAGACATTCTGCCAGTCATTACTCAAACAGAGTATGTGACAATGACTAACGACAATTTCAAAAGGTATTTCAGTTGTTGCTGGGCCTTGTCCTCGGTGCTTATTGTGTGTATGTGCAGAAGACATGCAATGACACAACAGCTTATTCAACAGAATTCAAATGGCTAAACCTACGCAAACAATTCAGTATAACATAATATAATGACATCAACAATTGCAGCATATTTATACATGTAGGGCTATTTTTCCATCAGTTAAGCCAAAACTGGGATGTGTTTCAATCATTATGACTTTCAAAACTATATCAAATACTTTTTCCACTGCACTTGTTGCTGCAATGGTGAATTTGTGGAGTTGGTTTTCACCAAAAACTCCAGATTTCCACTGTCCATCCCTCGAGCCAAGTAGTTGACAAAAACACAACAGCTTGTCATTAGTGATACATGTGCACTAGTTGAAAATTGGGTGAATGACTCTGTAAATGAGAAACAAACAATGTGGCTCGGGCCGAGCAACACAACACTATTCCAGCCAATCAGCAACAGGTGGCATTTGTGTTGAGGACAAGGAGAGTAGGAGGGGCGATGTAGGGAGAAAGAGAGATGGTGTATCTGGCATGCTAATGTTTATTGTGAGGAAGGAGACATGGTAATATCAACAATCTTTCTCTAGAATGACTCACCAGACCTAACCAGCAGTTAATTGTTTCATTTTGATAGTGCTGATCATTTTTTGTAATTGTTTCGTTGCATGGTCGACTGCTTCTGGCTTCCACTCGTATCATTTCACCCCGGCCATTCACATTTGGCCACATCTTACAGTATTTCCCATTCAAAGGATGACTGGAGTGTAATATAGTGGTGCAAGAGATCCAGAAAGGTGCTGTTTTCACAGTGCAACTGCTGCTTGGGAAAAAAAAACTTTAACTGCGTCAGTTATAGTTGGCTAATAGGTCTGCCCCGACCTCTGCTGACCTCTGGGAGAAAGTTCTACTCTGTTTTAGGGGTCTAGGCTTGTTGTCACAAAGTCTCTGGCTCCAGTCTTGGCTCCAGCATGAAAATCAACATGCAGACTTACTTTTCTTATTGTTGTGTGGCAGCGTAGTTAGGAACGGGTATTTAAATGCTTCTTTGTTTTTTGAGTCAGCGCATGTGAAAAAGTCATCAATCTAAAACTGTGTCTTGCCTTGAAAAAATGTTTTATTGTCCATCCACTCCCACCCCCTCCGCACACAAAGTGACAAAAGAGTAGTTAAATTATTGTCAATAATCATTGGAAAATTCTGAGTCTGCTCTTAAAGCATAAAGAACCAAATTCTCACAATATCCAAACATGTGTTGTCTGTTTTTATTATTCAAACATTATGAGCAAAGTACAAATTACTCTGAGGTTGCATTTCTCTTCCTGAGCTAAAAGGACAGACTGGAGAGCTCTAAGTGTCCTGGGCAAAGGGCCAGAGTCATTGTCAGCCCCTATGAGGTAATTATGTGTTTGTGTTTATAGCATGTTGACTTCCCACTCTGTCTTTCTCCTGCACTCCATTTTTCTGCCCAACCCCCCCACCTCCTTCTCCCCTTTTCTCCCTCTCTGTTCTTTGCACAAGTCTTCTCCCTCTGGGAAGAGGTGCCTGAGATGTTGGTTCGGCCATACATCTCTGTCAAAATCTCTATGAATAAATTAACCTTTTAAAGATTAGTCCACCCTAATACCTCAGGGTTTTTCAAACAGAAGAGCGGAGCCCTTCCAGCCCCCACCCATTCTACGCCAAGCCTCACCAACTTGGTGTTAATAGTGAAACGAGAACTGTTAAAGGCACAGATTTATTTTTTTCATTTACTATAAACAATGATGGGCGAGGGTAATCATTATTTATTTATTATTGTTTTTACGTTTTTTCCGTTAATGTTAATTTTTCTGATTTTGACTTTCTTTGTGGTGTCCTATCAACCCAGTGCTCTAAGGTGCAAGACTGGTAAATGCCATTTTCTTGGCTTTAGTCCTGATGTTTGCACTGAAAGCTGTATGTTGCATGTTATATCAAAAAAATCCATATCTTTCTACATTATCGTTATTGGTTATGATAAGATTTTAATCACCACCTTCGTCATACCTTATTGAAAAATTAGGACATATGCATGCAGACACTTTTGTGTACTATTATTTTCTGTCTTCATGTCATATAAAGTAATTATTGATAATGGTTAATTTATTACTGGTAAAATTTGAAATGGAAAAAGCATGCAAAGTGTCTGCTGTGGCATAAATACTGTATTTCCATCCATTGTGTTTGAGAAAATCTGGGCAGAAGATTGAAACATTGACATTAATATACTTGCACATTACACCGCAGAAAGTGAGTAATTCTTTGTAATATGACAAATCATTAGCAGTTCATTGGCAGAAAAAGATACTTGTGTTTGTTACTGCAAACGGGAAGAAACAGATTTTATAGACAATTTAAACCCTTCAGTTGCACAAGTTTAAATATGTTTCCTGCAATCTGGTTCAACAGAGCTCTGGGAGGATGTCCAGTAATTCTTGTTGTGCCTTTACATGAAAACGTCTCCTTGAGACCTGTAGTGAGATTCGGCCAAAAGCAGGGAGCTGTTGGATCAGGCTCTCCCTGGCCTTTTTCAATGACTTGGGTTATTTAGATGGAGAACAGCACCTGGAGTAGCTCCAAACACCCGTAGGCACTCAGACTGAATGTATGTGACTCTGGCTGCCTTTACAACATGCATGTTGATGCCCCAAAATTCTGTCTTTTTGAAAGGATTTGCTGAATTTTTTGACTCTGTAACCACAGCTGCTGGGAAGATATTTACTGCTTCCATGGCAAAACAAGACATTTTGTCATTGTTTTGGAAATGTGAAAAATTATGTCTTGCTGAAAAGCATATATTTTTTTAACAACCAAACATAACAGTGGTCTCTTGTTGGCAATTGGGCCAGACCTATCCACCTTGGTTTTTCAAACAAATCAGGATAATTATGAAGAACAGGTTTTAGGTTGAAATTCCTTGAAAAATAAACCATTCTTGACTGAAAGAATATGACATGTATTGGCTATGTCACTGGTTTTAGGTTTCACTCTCAGGGCAGGCAGAGGCGTCTCCTGGACTTCCTGAGGTCTAACTTGTGCCAACTCATGTACTGGGGAACTGGAGGTCCCCTCCTCCTCTATTTTTTTGGTGGGGGATCAGGGAGGGAGGGCTGAAGGACAAGAGTTTCTCCACTCCGCCAGTCCTCCTGGTCCTCAGTCTCCCCTGTTCGACCTCATCACTCAATCTTCGTTTAGCCTCTGACATGTTTTAGCCAAGCACCTCTGGCCTAATTTATGTCTGTAAAGACAAGCTTGGCAAAGGGGAGCTTCCAGTAAAAGGCCACTGCCTGAGCCACTGACCCACACTGCGGCAAAGTGGCTAATTTAATTTCTTTTAGATGGGATGAGGAAGCGGTAATGTCTCTATTACCAGGAAAAGAAAAAAAAATCTACCATCTTGGAAACTTTGGGGCTACACAGATGTCCTCCTGGATGTGTTTTTTTTCTTGCCCCATCCAGACAACTTGTGATGAGAGTCAAGAGGGTCACGCTGACCTTTGCTGCAAATCTGCAACGGTTGACAACATGTGGCTCCCTAATATACCGAACACATCCTCTTATAGGCAAAAAGGCCAACACTGCAGAACACTGCCCAATTATCTTCGCTGGCTGCCAGACAAGTCTAGAGTGCTCTTGAGATTTATGGCCCGAATTCCCTCGTCTAATGGTAAAGCAGAAGTTATTAACTTTTCAAAGTAAGTCTGTCTCTCATACCCATGTGCCCATGTCCCCCTTCATTTTTGTGTCTGCACAAGCTTAGTTTAACTGCCTGATTAACAATAGCTACGGCTGCTCTGCAGGGCAGGGGATTTGAGCAAAAAGTAATTTTACAACCTTATTTTCATGGAGCTGACAATGTTTTTTGATACATATATAGTCTTTTAGTATTAGTCAATATTTTAAGTCTTGACTCTGTAGACTAGAGGACCAGAAACGGATTGTTGCCTTGTCTCTGAGATGCACTAGTTGAGTAGTAACAGCCTAGTAGGTATGAGTGCAGTTCCTGTGTTTTATCAGTAGGAGGCTCCAGAGATCACAGAATGCACTTGTGTCTCACTGAGCTGAAGAGCACAGCCCATCTTTTGGTCTTTTCCCTGCCCCTACACTGCCAGACCCGCACCAGCAGCAGCAGTCCACATATGGAAATGCTTGATTTGATATAGTGTCATTTTACTTTGCAGAAATGAGTATGTGCATGTTCTCCTCCTATCTGCAACCCGCCACCACTGTAACCCACAAGTGTGAAATGCAATCCAGGGTTACTACCAGTGCTGTTAAAAAAAATGGACACACTCCTTATTAAATTATTATGTACTGACACAAGAGGATTATGGATTGGAGCTAAAATATTTTTTCACCCTGAAAATCAGTCACTGTTGCTGATAAGAGGACAAGATATGGGATAAAGCTGGCATAAAGGAGATATTAAAAACATCACCTGTTTTGAACTACATTGAACAATACTGTAAAAAATGATCTGCAAGAGAATTTCTTGATTTATTCTTCAATATTATGTCAGTTTGGACATTTCACAGAATTTAGGTCACTTAAGGTTTAAATATTTAGGAGAACTTGGACTGTGGCTCTTTTTTTTTGTACCTCTAACCTTTCAAATGATATTCACTATACTATGTATTCAGAGCACACAGCACAGTGGAGCTATGGTACTCTATTACCAAGCCTTTATGTTTCTGAAAGTTGAATTTTTTATCCTTTTCCGTGTGGTGTTTTGGGAGTAAAAACACTGCAAACTACAAGGCTGTGACAGACTGTGAAAGGGCTGATGTGCATTAGTGTTCTCAGCCTGTAAGCAGAAGGCTGCAAGTAAAATGTGTGTTTGGGAGGAATCCAGGACCCATAGAGTACAGTGCAGCACAACCACCAGCCAAGTTTTCTGAGGACCAGAGGAGAAGGCAAGAAGTACAATGTTATGATGTAAGCCATCAAACCTTCAAAATAACAGTGCCAGTTGTGATTTCCTGAGATTTCCCAGAATTTTTGTTTCATGCTGCTGGTAGTAAACGGCATTGCATCGTCAGGAAATGTTGTTTTCCCCCTTTTTGGGCTGTTAGCTGCTGTGAGTGGAAAAAGGGTCCCTGCTCCAAGTGGTCAAATAACTGCAGCTCTTTCAGCTTCTGTGTACAGCCCGCCTGCTGAGATGTAAGCAAGGGGCCAGACAAAACCAAACAAAACAACAGTAAGCAGACTCAACGGACTGGATTGCCTTTGCAAAGGGTTGGGTGATCTTGGTTAGAGAGATCTTAATCTGAAAAATCCTTTCCCTCAGAATATTTATCGAACATATGTGGTCAGTATTTTTATTTTATTCATCACAATCTAACACATTTCCCAGGCCGTACAGGACAGGACTAAAATAATCTTGAGGTAAAGATGTAATGATTATGAATTTGTGGTAATAATATCACACGCACTATGCTGTAATCCACCTTGTTTTTCAGAGAAGCATTTTCTTCTTAAGAATGTGCCAGAATTAATCCTGTGCGACCACAGCAGAAAGGATTTTCACTCCTGAGATGTCATGGGGAAAGCGAACAGAACACCTATCTGTTACCTTTTATAAAGGGAACCAGAGTTCCTCCTAACTGAACAAATGGACCTGTCTTGTGCGAGAGGGGGACAAAGGCATTCTCACTTTCAACACCCACGCCACTGCAGCCCCTAGCCCTGACTGCTGCCTAAAGACCAGTAAAACTGTTCAAATGTTTCCTCCGCCCCAGAGTCTGGGCTAGTTCCCCTTAATCTCGCACTAGTTGAGACCTCAAGAGTCTGTCACCTTTCCTGTCACGCTCGGCTGCCTGCAGCCCATTGGCCAGCAGCAGATTTATTTCTCCCTGTCAGGGCCAATAGTGTGGCGATGTGGCTCAGCCCACTGTTTAGTTACAGTGACAAACATGCTGATTAGAGAGGCCCAGATGATGGATGGCTCCTTGCCGGAGAGCGGCCCGAGTTTTTAGCGGGTCATAATGGGCCTGACACTGCACAGCCCTTCTCTCTCTCTGGTTCTCCCTTTCTTTCTGTCCCCTCCTGGTGGATAGACCCCTCCCCCACAGGTCACACTCAAAAGGTCAGGAGTTAACGGACCAGCCTTTGCGTATTGCCGCCAAATCAAAATGACCCTGTTTGGAGTCATATTTGTAGACACTCCATCATCATCATGGCCACTGCGACACCTCTATTCCCTTCTTCCCCGTGGCCTTTTCTCTTGTGACCACAAGCTCCCACACGGGTAAATAGGAGGGTACACAACCCTGTTGGCTTATTTAAACTGCTGAGCCTTCTTACTCACTTTTGTGCCACAGAGATGCTTATGTGCACAAAACCCACACAGACACAAAAACACCCGCTCCCTCCTTTAATGCAGGCTTTCTTATAGCATTGTATTGAATTTATTTCTACCAATTGGATTGAGCATGTAGCTTGCAGAGTGTGTCGGGGAGTGTTTGGTATTGAGTCATGCTTGAGAGACTGTTCTATCTGGAAATATATGTCTACCACTTAATCCACTCTGAGGTCTGCAGCACTCAGACCTCTGCTGGAAGTCTGTGCCACTAAAACCTCTGGGATGATTTCACCAAAGAATATTATAGTCGACCTTGACATTAAAGCCAAGTTTCTTTCACTCTGTGCTACCTGGCTCACACTTGGTAAGCAGAATGGTATATATACGCTGTGTATACAATGGCAAAGTCTGAGCCTGTGTCATTTTAAAATTTTCTGTTAACAGTCACTACATAGCAAACCCTTTGTTCTTAAGCTGGAACTTCACTAAGAGGTAATGTGAGCCAGCAAGTTGGTTTGTAACAGAGTTGCTGCATAGCTTTGAATTTGAAGGGCCAGATGTTTAACCTGACTAGTGATTTTAAATATGCGGCCAGTCAAATCCAAAGAGATGGTTCTGGCTTAGCACTGTGGAGTCCAGGTCCTAGGGGCCACTTTTTCCCTGAACATCAGGACGTTGTGCCCAGAGGGTGTGTGTGTGTGTGTGTGTGTGTGTGTGTGTGTGTGTGTGTGTGTGNTGTGTGTGTGTGTGTGTGTGTGTGTGTGTGTGTGTGTGTGTGTGTGTGTGTGTGTGTTTGAGTGAGAGAAGCTGGGAAACTGCAGAGCAAGACAGCACCTCATTTGTATTCTTTTCGAAACAGATGCTCGGCTGCATTAACGACTTCTAACTAAAACATTCATAAAGTGTTATTGGATTTTTAGCAGTGGGGTTAAGAAGTGTGACCTTGGAGGTCTGAAGGTTGCCAGCTCTTCTCTCTTTTTCCCTCCCTCACGGCCTCCTCCCCTTTCCTCTTTCTCTCTGTTTGGACGTTCCGGTGACATCACAGCAGCTCCACTTCAAATTGGATGCAGAAAGTGAGAAGTTCAGCAGTAGCCCAGGGCAGTGAATATTTTTCCATTTATTTAGAGGGGGATGGAGGAGAGGTACGGGGGGAAGCAGGACACGCAGACAAAAAAGGGGGCAGAATACATTACAGGTTAAGTAATAAGTAATCAAAATGGTACCTTCTGTGTGTATGCATACTCCACGTAATCTCATGGTAAGTGAGCCATAGCTGTGCTTGAGTAGAATCCCCTTTGGACACCTGATGGTTTTGTTCAATAAATCAGCAAAGAGGTAGAGAGAATGTGAGAGGGGCAGACAAAAGGTAACGGGGTATCAGAGGTTGGTACCTTGTTTGTTCTATCATAGTATGACGTGTAGGAATTGTATTTGCCCCACTGATGTAATAACCATTGCACAGCTGTTCATATGACTAGCCTCTCATCGTTCCCTTCGAATATTCTTGAAGAATAAGTAGTACAAACTTAAAATCAAGTCATGCAGACTGCACTCTTCTGCACTGCAAGTTAGACTTTAAAAAAAAAACAAAAAAAAACAAAACAAGGTAGCACAGCATTGTGTATAGCTTAAGTAAAATCTTTGGTCTCTCTGTCTCACTGCATCTGCACGAAGATGAGAATAGATGTGAACTTCACTTATCCAGTAATAGAACAAGTCTGTAATTTTTAAGAGTCAAATTCTGTTATTCCAATTTATGAAATGCACGATCTGAGATACTGCAATTATACATTGATGCAAAAGAAAAGCTGCTACCTCAAAGAGACATTTGTGAAGAACTAATCTGTTTAAAAACAATTCTCCTCTGTCTTCCTGTAGCATCATAACAGTAAAGTATTTTTAATAAAAACTAGTGTTTGTTGACCTCTCTGTAGACACACGCAAGGAGGTTGACTCTCCCGTGCCCTCAGGTATGGTTCTCAAAAATGGTAGTTGTGCATATTAGTCTCATTTTTAAATCCTTATAACCTCCACTGTTGGTTTGTGGTCAGTGTGAAGCTGAACTGAAGCACAATTACATTTCTCCCACTGCAGTTAATAGACCGGTATGAGTCACCTCATTCCTTGGCCTGTCCCTCTGCTGCCTGAATCGGTCCATGTGCCCGCGTGTGTGCACATGTGGTTTGTGTGGCCGCTCATGCATGTGTATATGTGGTGGAGAAAGAGGCCCGCAGAGAAATCCAGGAAATCCTAGGCTCTGGTCCCGTTTCTTAAAAAGAGATGTGTTTTCTGCGTGTCTAGTGTGTGCTGTGTGCTTTATGTGTTAGCGGCTTTGAGGGCCTGGAGGGAAGGCCATGCGGAGAGAAGCTCATACTCAAACAGTCATTCGCACAATGCATATCACATTAGTCTACGCTCTCACTCAGTCAAGCTTACACTCATGTAGCAGTTATGGTTCTAATCAACAGATCATTCTTGACATTAACGCCACACCTTCAAAATGAATTGCAGTTGCGTCGAATAAAGAAAGTTATGGACAGACTTGGAGCGTGGCATCTATGATCAGTTCTTATTTGCTCCCCTGTCACAAGCTCTCCACAATAATACCTGGAAAAATGGAATGGTCATTGGATTGGTAAATCAGTTTGAAGGGCTGGACCCTCATAACACAGCAAGTGTAATCTAGTGAGAGAGAAAGTGCTAAGCCACCATGAAATAGAGCTTGGGGTTTGATGCCAGGCCCAGTTTGTCTTGTCACCCTGCCAAACCATCTGTATAGACCAGAGGGAAAGTCAGAACAGTATTTGCTCTACTCCCATCCATCTTTAACTAAACCGACCAACCAGCGGGGGCAACCTACCAGTGGGACCCCACTGCCTGAACTGAATGCTGAAATCCTTAACAATGAGAAAAGCCACTTTCAGTTATACTCACTGCATATATGAATGCTGTGGGGCTACCATGGATACAAAAGATTCTTGACATTGCGCAGTTGTGCTGGATTTGCCTGTAGTTGATTCTCGCTGGAACGGATCTCTATTATTTTCCTGAAGAGATTTAGCCCAGAGACTGCTCATTAAACTGGCCACCCATGCAATAAACATATTAAATAAACCACAGATTAGAAAAGGCTGTCTTTTTGTTTTACCGGCCTCTTAGCGAAGAAATTGTGCTGCCCAGTTTGAGATGGATTTGATGGCTCTTAATAGTGTCTGCCTCTTTTTTTTTTTAAATAATGCTCAATCTACAATGCTAGACCATGCTTTATTGGTCTGTTTGAGTCTGAGCACATAGCCATTAGCAGGGGCCAAAATAGCCCATAAAAGTTGGGCCAAATCTAATTATGTGCCAGTCTTCTAATATTAAGTATTTTGGAATGTGTCAACATTGCTCTATAGTTGATATCTAGCCTACATCTTTAAGGTAATTAACATAAAAGAGTCAATAACTGGTCAGTCACTCTTGAGTTTCCTCCTTCAAAGACCTACACTGATGACTGACCATACCGTAATTTTTAGGTCTTAATGGTCCAAGTTTCAACATGGGGGAGGGGGGCATTCTTCACTGGGCTTTCCTACTGAAGGTGGTGAACTTTATTTCACTTTAGAATTACATGCTTGGATGTGGAATGATTAGCATAATTGTCCCATGTTCACATATGGCTCGTATCGACAGTGGAGCAGAACTGCATATCAAAGAGGACTGCATAATCACCATAATTGCAATTGAGGATGCAATTACTGATATTATTGCCTTATTAGTGTTGATTTTGTTTTGCACACTTACCGAAGCTGAACAAAGGAAAGAGAAAAGGAAGAGGTTGTGCTGTACGTGAGCACTATTAGACTTCTTTAACTGCTTGCACTGGTGGCGTTAATTCTTAACCTCCACTGACACAACTTCCTTGTCCTCTTCCTAAAGGTTAATATCTTTAATAAAAGTTAATATGTGGAAAAGCTAACACTCTCCGGGTCTGTCCCACCAGACTAAATTAGACTTCTCACCGGACCCGGCCTCTCTCTCTATCATTTTTTGGATGACGTGTGAGGAGCGGTAAATTGCTTTCTTATGCTGAATGTTCGTTTTGCAGGCAGCCTTACGTTGTTTGTCTGACCTGCTTCGATTTAAACTTTCGTTGCTGTGGCCTAGAGTTCAGTGGAAACTACAGTTAGATAATGTGTGCGCAACCCCTCTCATCACCTTACCTCACCCATCGCCTCCCCACCTTTCATTTTGTCAGCCTCTCATGTCAGCCAAATTTCTCTACAGGCTTCTTCGAGGACTGTTTTATTTCTTCTAAATGCCTTTTCATTACAGCTCATTTTGGCACTTCAGCAGAGATTTTGAGGTTTCTCAGCTCCATTATACTGTGTGAATGTTCATGAAAATGGCAAATGTTTTTTCTCTTGCCATAAATTCACTGTTATTCTCCTTTATTTGAAGACTTTGAGGTGAGATGGTACAGTGCCATTTTTTGCACCCCATTTCATTTCATTTGCTTAGATGCCCTGAGGAGGATGATTCAGTAGTGTGTTTGTGCGTGCTTACGTGCAAAATGGGTACATAGTATGTAATGTGCTCTTTGTGTATGATAAAATGACACATATTTATATGTATGGGTATACCAAGCTTATTAAATTTTCTGTGTATCCGTGTGTGAAAGAGCGTGTGTGTACAGACAGATGTGCATGGAAGCGTAAAGGGAGCATACCTTGTGCGCAGCCACAGTGAAGGCCTCAGGCCGTGTTTGCACTGGGTGACAATAACCCCTTTTATTCTGCTTCTGCCTTCACCAATGTTTTGATTTCTACTTAAAGTTTTATGTCAGTGCCCTCCCTCAAGGGTGCCATTACCTTGTATGCTAATAGAGCTATGCATATTCTATTACTGCTGTCAGGGCAAGATAAGGGACACATTCAGCAAAGGAGCACTTAGGGGCCAATGAACCCAGTGAGGGGTCCTGCTGCTCCTGCATTATCAGTCATCTTCACATCTGAATGGAGCTGGCTTATGGGCCTTCTGTCTTCTCTCCTCTCTCTCTCTCTCTCTCTCTCTCTCTCTCTCTCTCTCTCTCTCTCTCTGTAGTAATGACTAAGGACTGTCTTCCGTAATAATCAGTCACTGGGAAACCGCCCGATCCCTATCTTACACACACCCAGACACAGGCAGCCACATGCGCACACACACATGCACACATTGAAACTATGCACAGCTGCAGGCTCAATCTAAACCGACCACAAAGAATGCAAGAGCAGGGCAATAACACTAACACTGTCACACGGAGACAAACATGTCTCATTTGGGGTCAGTTTGGATGGGGCTAAGTAGGTCTTTATTTTCAGACTGACTGAAGTCTTCTCTCCCGCATAATGGTAATGAAGCCATATGGTATGTGGAATTGGATTACTAACAAATGTTCCATACCACCGTCTTTCCCCTGGCTTTCTTTTTTTCTTTGCAACCCCCCTCCTCTCCCACTCTCTCTCTCTCTCGCCCCCCCCTCTCTCCCCTGTGTCGCTGTCCCCCAATAAAGCAGCCATTTCAAATTGGAACAGCATGTTGTCTCGAAGTGCGCACCTCATTTATAAGATTAAATTAAAAGCCAGCCATGCTCGGATGGCATTTTGTGATGATGAGGAAAAGGAGGAGGGAGGTTATGGGAGGAGTGAACCATTTCAGCTGCACACAATCATCTTCCTGTCATGTGATTTGCTGGTTCCTGGTGGTGACACCTTCTTCCTGTCACCTGCTATGATGTGTCAAATGCCACACCTAAGACCCTAAAGCTAATGTATCCAGTGTTATGAACTCTTGCATTTTTTTTAGTTTAACCATACTTTTGAAATGTTATGGAAACCTTTTTAACACGTGTTATAAAGTAGCTAAACATGGTTACAGGTTTGTGCCTTGTCACAGACACAATGAAATGATATATCACACTCCGAGCTAAAAGGACCTTGCAAATTATGCTCTATAAATGAAGGAAAATCTCATTCTGTTCTCTACCTAAAAACAGATGAACTTTTATTGAAAACGTGGAAGCGATTAGTTTAAGGGGCGTCTTTTAGTGTAATTCCCAAATGAAACGAGCAGACCCTGTATTTATGAAGCCCGTAGCACAAAGAAGGGAGCTCTTAATGAGGCAATTAAGCTGAGGGGTCGAGAGACTTTGATCTAGAGCGCAGTGATTTTTACAAAAACATCGCACAGTGATAGATACTCATAACTCAGGGGCCTTAATTGTGCTTAATTTGTTTGGAATAGGAATGTGCTTTCAATTAGAGTGTGGATTTGGGCCCGTGTGTTTAAAGGAGGCTGTCAGGGAAAATTAAGAAGCAGTTTGGTTCCCCTCCCGTGTTACTGTTTTTTATCACAGCCAGAGAGAGAGAGTCAGCAGATAGACAAATGAAGAGACCAAACAGAAGGTAGAGAGAGGTAATTAGGCAACAAAAACAGACCCCTCAAAAGAAGCTATGGATGGATGGATGGTTAAACAGGGCTGACGACGGAACTATTGCATGTCTCCCCTCTATATTTGGGTGTCTGGCTCAGCAATAATCAACTGTTCTTACACCAACATAAGACTGAACATTAGCGGTGTACAATGTAGTAAGACCAGGAAAGGAGGCAAAAGTGACTACAGGAAGAAAGGGGAATTACAGTGCCAGCATTGTAATCCCAGAAGCATGTGGCGAGGTCTAAGGACTATGACCGATTACAAGCCCCCCACCCCACTTGTCAAGTGCTGATTCATCAATTGAGCTAAACAACTTTTATGCTTGCATTGAGGCCACTGGCTGCCAGCAAGCAAAAACAGATGACTTGCATAACATCAGAGATGCAACTGGCCTTGTTAACATTAGTAATGGATGCTCGTTTTTTTTATAACAAGTTTGGACTAGGAAGACATAAAAATTGTATTAATATTTATTTTAAATGTGCACATTTGTAAAATAATAAGTTTAACCCACTAGTATTTCTGGTGTCAACTAGCAAGGGCAGACGCATTTAATTGACTAGTCGACTAATTGTGCACATCCTTATTTCAGGTGTTGCAATTTAGTGACTGGCAGCCTATTTCCAACAAGTGTCAGCTGGTTAAGAAGATGAACAGGGGTTGTCTCGTTAATTTATCTCTCTTGACCTAAGTGGTGTGTTTGCACAAGTGTGTGTGTGTGTGTGTGTGTGCGCTTGTGTCTGAATGACAGACTGAATGTAGAGAGAGAGAGAGGAGACTGTGCCATGCTGACAGGCAGATGGTCTCTCTCGCTGTCTCCCGAGGTCTTCCACTTCACACCCCATTACTCCCGCCTCTTCCCATCAGCGTGTTGTCTGTCATTCACTGAGCTCTAATATCCACTCCCTCTCTCTTTGCCGTCTTCCTTCTCCTCACACTCTCGCTCATCCCTCCATGCTTGTCTGCTTTGTTGGCTGCGTGTCAAGTGTCAGGTGCAATCCCATCTGACTGATCCGCTGTGGCGTGTGTGTGGGTGGAAAACCAGTAAAGTGATGTCCCCCGCCCGCTCTCTTCCCTTTCTCCCACATCCCTCCCTCTGTCCCCAGGGCTGTCTGCATTGGTTCAGCTCCTGCTCTTTGAGAGGCCAGCAGGCCATCAGAGGTCTCCAAGGAGCTGTTAGGATGAAATCCCCCCAGCAAAGATACTTGGCAGCCATTTACAGCCACTAGGGACAGAACCTCTACTGATCCCACTGTTGTACTGCCACTGTTGGTGAGTCACAGCCTGTGTCACACAGGCCATTCATGGGTTGCAGTCTCTTTTTATTTTTTGACCATATTGACAGGCCAAGACTATAGCAATGCTTGAGTGACTGACTTGTTAATTCAGCAATGGTGGTTAAATGTCAGAATCTTCAAAATCCAATAGGATACTGATAATAGCAAAGAAACATAGGGACTTGAAGGCTTTCTGTAAAGTTAGAACTCTTTAGAAAATTTTAAAAAATCATCAGAAGTACAGCATTATAGTTGGAGGTATCCTGACTTTCATTTCTAGTATGAGTCAAGATCCACAAACGTTGGACTCTGTATTCCCCATAATGCAACTCAGTTAAACTCCACACCTGCAGTTTGTATCACATACTTTCAGTCTCTTTATAAATCTCAAGTCTCAAAACACAGTCTGAGATCACCCTGATGACTGACCCCTATTTTTTTAGACTTGACAAAGCTCCCCTATCTGCAGAAAACTTTTATACAGATGTTTTCATGGACTAGTACTCCTCATCACAAGTAAATAACATTTAAAATTGATGGAATGTCTCTTTATTTAAGCGTGTTTGGTTAATAACATGTTCATTACTCTACTTTATATGGCCCCCAAAACAGAAGTTCTCTCCTCTGCTCACTCATATTCCTTCCACATCTATTTACTGTATCTTCTGTCTTAGTTTAATCAGTTTGAAATACAAGTGGTAAATCTTTCCTGGATCACACTATCCAATCAGGCCTAAGATCTAATCCTAAAACTGCTCCTCCTGAACCACACAAAGGCCAGTTACTCATTATTGTGCTCTTTATTAACTTAATTAGCTGCACCTGTAACTGGCTGCCTCCAGCTCCTAAAGCTGATGCCAGCAACCAGCCAGCATCTACCCCACCATCCATCTAGAATAAGAATCATGATAAGTTAGGTCTGATTATAGGGTTTCATGGGAGACAGGTTTTCGACAAATAGATAGGTAGATTCAGTGTAATGTAATGTAATCTAATTAATGTCTCTCAGTAAAAACAAAAGATCCTGACCTTGCTGGATTTTTAAAGCTGACAAGTGATTTTTAAGTGTTCTATCTGTCTTTTTTTTGTTGTTGACATAAACACATACAGTAACATAACAACACATTTTTGAAAGGATTCTTTGAGCTTGTTTTGACCAAGATACGTACTGAGCTAGACATTTTGGAGTTATATAATAATGTACAACAATGTACTTGTTGTGCAAAAAAGCTGCAGTTCCTCGAATAACCGCTAGAGCAGGCCGCAGAAGGGAGTCAATTACATTTGAGCCCCATGTTAAAATGTCCGATTTTACGACAGAAAAAAACATATTTACAGCCTGGTTCAAAACATGGCTCTAGTCTCATAAGCTGTTTTTCTACTCCATGACAACTCTGGGGGGGGGCGAAATTTTTTATTAGGCGTTCGTTTAAAATATACAGCATACATCATCATGCACAATTCATAGCTGTCAATCTAAGTGGTGCCACTTTGATTGACAACTAGCCACTGACGGTCTAAAGGGCGTCACCCCAGCTAATTCTAGTCACTGAGTTTGGGAAAGAGATCGTCGTGGGGTTAGCCGGCTAGCAACGATATTTAGCATTTAACCTAGCTGGTTAGCCGTAGCTAGTTTGATTATTTCGAATAAAGCGGCTTTTTTCAGCCAATAGCGTTCATTCAGCCGGCCCATAGGACCCGCCTCAGCTCCAGCTCCACCTCTTTGTCCATATTTGGAGTAACCGGAGGTAGGCTACCAAGATGGCTGGGCACTACGATTTGCTTCATTTTTGCTCTTCAGAAACCTATGGGTGACGTCACGGACACTACGTCCATATTTTATACAGTCTATGGTCTCATCTAGACAGATTATGTGATGGCACATGTCTCTTGCATTTCTGTGATACAGTTTCTTGTTAACTCATTGGCTGGCATCTGCAGTGAATTAATACTGGCAGATTGACATGGACAATTTATTGGCAAGGCTCTAGAACAATTGTCTTTTAATGTTGACATGACATCCTGGATTTTTTTTCTGCTTCCCTAAATAGAATATATAAAAATTTAAGGGATTACTTGACAGTTCTTTAGGCTATCAATGTCAAACACAAACACACCTTAGGGCTGCTTCTCCTGCTGCATGTGGTTTAATATGTTCACATTCAGCAATCCTTTGGTCATCACCTTAGTATGCCATGTTGTGCGCAATCTATTTCTTTTTTTTTTTTTAATTGAGTTTAAAGCCACCAGTCCACCTCCCCTCTCGTGGAGTCAGGTAAGAAAATCTCAGTGTTCTTAACATACCGTAGGAGAATGGATTGAATGAGAGATCGTGAAAGATCAGTTCTTTAGAGCAGGCCTCTTTAACTGCTCGTCATTTATTAGATTTCTACCACAGTACACACAAGGTTCTCCAAATTGTTCAAATCATTGCTGCCCCCCCCCCCCCGATCAACGTATGCTAAAGATTTGCCAGCTAAGCAAAATCGCCTGAGCTGTTTCCTGCTTCTTTCTCTGCTGGCTTTGTAAACCTGGCCTCCTTGAAAAAAGAGCCTTTAATTAGCTTGAATAATAGCCATGCATGTGTGGACTTAATCCTTTTGGCCAGCGCTACTCTGTTAATGGTTTCCTTGTCACTCACCGGGCACTGCATAAAAGCACGCTCTGCTTTTCACTCCCAACACCTTTCTTTCTTTCTACTCCGTCCCTCCTACCCCAGCCCAGCACTCCTAGACCCAAGCATCCTTCCTCCTGCTGACCACCACAGACGTCTTCTTTTATCCCTCCCTCCATCCCTTGTCTTTTGATTGAGCCTTTGGATTATGATGAATCTGCCCCTTGTCTGCTTACGAAGGTTCTCCCACTCCTCCATAATGAGAGAACAAATTACTCACTTGCTGCATTTGTATCAACTATAATAGTGATTTTGTTTCTCCTGTGCTGCCACCACTCTGGGCTTGCCAAGCAACTGTTGTTTGTTAGGAATTTTTTTCAGTACTGTACATAAACAAACGTTTTTTTCCCCCCTCAGAAGTGTGTTAAAAGTAATTTGATAGTCACAAATTCAGAACTCAAGTGGGGGAAAATGTGGTCTGAAACATTTCTTCATTTATGTAATCTAAGTTCACAGTAGCCTCATGTCAAATTAGATTGTGATGCCAGTGATGATCTAGTTTACAGCTGCAGTTGCGAGTTGAGTGTTCTTACTAGAAATTTTGATTCAATGTGACAACTGAGATTTAAGCATTTAATAACCTCATGCTGTTCTCTGATCTTGAGATGAAATCAGACTGTATTTTGGTCCACTGACAGCAGAGGTAAGAGCTGACGCCCTATAGAATAGCGCTTTACATCCCAAGAATGTTAATATGTAAATCAATAAGAGATGGTGCACGGCAATACATTTTCATTGTAGAAGCTCTGTCTTGACTGCCAGTGCGTGACCTGCTACAGAGAGAGACGGAGCATAGCTCAACGACATCTAAGCAGGACCATTATTGAGCCACATTTTCCTTCCTATTCATTTTCTCTGTCTCTCTCTCTCTGTATGTTTGTCTCTCTTTGTGTGTATTTTTCCTCTGCTTCTGAATGCCAAGAGGCAAACAGGCACAGGTTTAACATTAAAAGACAAACAATGGCAGTGGAAGTCTGCTCTTCTAGGGTAAAGATACTCTCCCCCTGCAGTTCTAGGGGCCCAGTATAAATCTTTTAAATTATAAATCAATAAATAGTTAATACAATAATAGGAATCTTTATAAATATTTAAGTAAGAGGATAAGAGAGGTGGGGGCACAAAGTCAGAGGACCTGTGTGTACTACTGAGTGCGCACAAAGTAACACTGGTGCATATGCACACTCATGCAGATTAACAGTGAGAAAACAGGCAGGCTGAAGTCGGTCCACGTCTTACATAGTCTGCTTTGTGCTGTTAACTTGTGTTTTTGCACCACAAGAAGTTGTCTGTGTATATGTGCATATGTAGGCTAATCCATAAATGATGTGCATACTTGCTTGTCAAAAATGGCAGGGTATGGGCCACATTAAGTGAAAGTGATCAAATGTTTTAATGCTTGCACATAGTGTATATGTCACACGCAATCAGCTTTGGACCTACACCCCTTTTTGTAAACACAGCAAGCCCAGCTTTGGCAATCTTACTGGCAGAATAGGAATGTTGGCACTTATATTATTATATTATATATTATATATATATATATATATATATAATATAAATGTTTTAGCTGCACGCAAGGTGCTAACATGAACCAAATGACAAAATGTGTTCTAACACCATAACTGAGCAAAAGGAAAACTGGGCAGATACCTATTCCAAACACACTGGAACACACTTTTCTCTCCTCCCCTCTGCCTGTTTATCCTCCCATCCTTCTATCTCCCTGACAGCCCCAACATCATTCCCCCTCTCCGTCGGGAGTTAATTTGCCGGAACATTCCCGCTGCAAACTGTGATCACCTAGTGAATACCCCCATAATTCTCTCTGCCTCTGCCTCTCCCTCTCATCCAGCCATGGAAATGACACAGAGGGGTTGACAGTTCAATTTACCCGTAACGGATGGCAGCTATCACGGCAGCGCCCGCGCACCAGCCCTTTCCTGTTGACTTTTATTTTTACCTGCCAAGAGAGGGATGCTGCTAGAGCGCGTCCCGCCGTTCACCCCTCTAGACTCCAGTGGCACCTCCTCTCCTCATCATCACTGCTGGTCCTCTGGGGAGAGATGC
The DNA here is from genome assembly GCA_037975185.1 of Centropyge bicolor. Classification (NCBI taxonomy): domain Eukaryota; kingdom Metazoa; phylum Chordata; class Actinopteri; family Pomacanthidae; genus Centropyge; species Centropyge bicolor. Next base: position 6,620,188 of record JBBMOC010000011.1, on the reverse strand, counting down.
TGCCACTTGTTTATGTGACCCTGTCAGTACCCCCTTACGCATACACGCTCTTCTCCCCTGTGTACTTATCAAGCAAATTATTCCTCCATTGCCACCCCCTCCTCTTCTCATCTCCCTGTTCTTCATAACATAATGGAGGAGTTATTGATCTATATCTTTGGTCATGATGCCTCTCAGCTTGTTGTCGTTAGCCCCTCAGCATGCCATTGATATACTCCCCCCTCCTCCTCTCTTCTTCTAAATGATTTTCTCCTTCCTCTCGCCTCTTTCCCATTATCCAGCTCCGCTTTACATAAATCCACCCGGTCATTAGATCCATCAAAAGCTAATGATCATCATCTTTTTTCCTCTACTCCTGTCTCTTTTTTTCAGTTTCTCCCTATGGCTCACTTTCTTTTGGCTTACGTGCACACACATTTTGTACAGCATGCACATGCACACACATACACTGTCTATGTATGTATTACTCTAAACGCCTCACGTGAGACCTACAGGTGACCAACAAATGAATAATTTTATGATACGACTTCTTTATGATTACAGTTTCCAGTATACAGTAGTTGGGTATAGTTGAACACACAGAATTATTGTTGTATCTGTAAGAGACACACCCACACGTATACACATGTACACACACACACACACACACACACACACACACACACACACACACACACACACACACTCACTCTGCTCTGTCTGTGTCCCAAGGAGACGCTCCTTCATCCTGGCATAGCTGTCAGAAGTAGAGGACGTCTATTTGTGTCATTCATTACCCTCCTGTCTCCTTTGCTAATAATGAGCAGCACTTATAATAAAACAATTATAGAGAGGGGGCAAATTCACTTATACACCTGTGCCCCCCCCCCCCCCCCCGCTGCCATCTTTCTTTCCATCCTCTCATTAACATTGCTGGTCTGAAACTCAGTCTTTTGAGTTATGTCAAAGCTAGCGCTAACATGCTGAGAGTGTGCCTGACAGATAAATGATGAGACAGACACACATGTCGCTCATTTGTAATGTTAACCAGGCCGTTAGGGTGATGCCCCTCCCCCGTGCCTGTAAAATGAGTTTGTCTGTCTTTGATGATGTATGAATGTCATCATGGAGAATCTGCGGCCACTGCTTTGTCATTGAGCAAGAGTCTAAGGCTAGAGAAAGACTAAGAAGTAATTGTGCAATATTTTGAGTGTCTAGTTTGTGTGGATGTATCCTATCCCTCCTCACTGTTCGCTGCTCCCAGCTGGGATTAAATTTGTGGTGAGACACTTAAAGTCTGAGTTCCTCTGTTCATGACAGGCAGATACAAAACCCCATAGATTTCACAATCCCATAGATGTTAATGTATAATCAAAGACAGGGCTTCCCTACCTCCAAAAGTCCAATTTAACTGCTGGCACTGAGGCGATACAAAGGTGGGCACACAGGGGTACATAGGTTTCTCTCTGCAATTTGATCTAATCAGGATCTGATTCAGATTCAGACAGGACAGCATGTGAGAAAAGCTTTGAGCAGGTCGCCAATCAGCCGACTAGCAGCAAGACGGGACATCCAGCGATTCTGGAGGAGACCCGTGGCTTCTATAATCACTGAAAGAGAATGGGAACTTTTGGAATAACAAGGCTCTTTTCTTCTACCTGCAGGGTGGTCTTGACACTTATAAGGTCTACCTCGGTCAAGTGATTCAGGAAATACCTTTGTTTTACAGTGCAAGGGATATTTTTGGCAATAAAATTCAGACTTTGGTGTTGCCATAAGGTGTTAAAACCTAAAAAGCCTAAAACCTCTTATACAATATCTAAATAATAGCATTTTGATATTCATTTATGGTTACAGATTTTTAATTCAGGGAGATGAAGTGTGTGTTTTAGTCTTGCTCAAAAATACACCATTCATACACCAAGTCACTTGGTTGCTTGAATGCCTCATTAACGAAAATAAATAAATATATAGCAGTGTCTATTGATTAAATGTTGCAATAAAAAAGATGAAATGATAAACCATGTTGTATTATTTAGCCAAATTAAATTGGCGTTTAATCACCTAATAAGTTATGAATGTATTAGTGGATTAAATAGTAAAATACAAGGATGCTATTCAATTTAGTTTTAAGAGAACTGATTGAGTAATGAGCCTGTATGCCATGCAGGGGTGAAGTGTTCTGTGCCCCAATTACAGTGATCTATTCTTGGTTGTGAACTTTCAACAATTTTTACCCCAGAGAAACAAATTTTACTCAGGAAACGCTGTTATTTTCCGTGTTATGTGATGAACAGTATTTGTACTTACATTATGAAATATTGTGAATACTTTCACTTTCAAAGCCTTTGAGGTGCATATTTTACAATATATATCAGTAAACATATAATACATACTGCATGTGTGTGTATGTGTTAGTGTGTGTGTTATGCAAGGTTATTATCAGCCTGAGTGGGGAAGAAGTCCCTACTCAGCACCTAGTGAGCCTTAAACTGCAGTCAAAGCACTGTACTGTAATGGGAGAGAGAGAGAGAGAGAGAGACCTGGAAAAAGTGAATTTTCAGCAGATTTTAGGCAAAACATTCCTTCCTCTGCTTCCTCTGTCAGCTCTGTTTAAACATTATGGCCTTGCCTGTCCTGACCAGCAGGCCATTTGAATCTTTAAGCAGAAGAAGAGGATGGAATGCATCCCCAACAAAGCCATGGTTAATGTTTAAAGAGAAAATAATGGAAATTCAATGTTAGGATCACACCAGAGAGATTCAAAAATGTGTTTTATTACTGGGGAATATGACTAAATAATATATTAGATGTGCATGTTTTACATCATTGTGAATATTGAAAGACCGCTCAATGGCTGGAATGTATACGAGGTGGTGACAACCCGCAGGCTTCTACATAGACAAGTAAACAAGCAAGCAAATAAGATGTTTTTAATGGATGCAGGTGAATGTTTGATAATGGATGCGAGGTTACATGCACATGGTTTTCTAGACAAAAGGACTGTGACAGTTTTGCTTGCTTGTATTTTTAGTGATGATGTTTCACTAATCTTAATGTATTTTGAAACCCGCCTTTCAGTGCTCACACAGGTAGACTTGCTCATCTGTGAACATTGCATGAGAAATTCATGTGTATGCCACTCTCCAAGGCAGACGTGAATACACAAATGATGCTAAAACACAGAAAATTCCTTGCAATCATTTATATTTTAAAGTCTAACTCCGTTCAGCTTATAGTGACCTTTGGTTTTATTTTCTACCATTGTGTTGTGTCCATTCTTACCCAAGCAGAACTGCGCATTAATAAACATGGCCGCAAAGTATTCAGCAGCACTGTCTGTGAAGTGTGTTCAGGAAGGTCAGAGCACTGTGGCTGCCCTGAGGACAGCACTAAAGTCATTCAAGCCTGTTTTAGTGTCCAGACACCCTGATACTCACACACAGCTTAAGTATGACCTGTGGCAGTGAAACTGAGTACAAGGCTGTGCTCTCTGATTGCTCACATGGTGGCCTTGGCTTTATGTTTGGCCAAAGTGTCACAGTAGTTAAATACATTAAGAAACTGTATATCCATGGCTCAAAGGTTTTATAGTCCAAATTTACGAATTAGTCGGGACTGCAAAAGCTAAAAAAAAAGTGGTCGATCATTGCCTAAAATCTGTATAATATGTATAATCTGAAATAATCACCAGTGACAAGCACACATGCTTGAAAGAATCAGACTTGTGATGAAAGCCAAGTGTAGGAACAGCAGTGCAGGTTTAGAACAGCTCTGACTGAAGTTAAAGCCCCTGGCACTAGGGGGAGCAAGTCCATTAGAAGTACTCGCTACAGAGGACTAGTGTGTCAGTGTGGAGGATTGAGCTGGAAGACACTGAGTTTGTGGTGGTTTCTGCGGTGAATTCATTGAACAATTTATCATCCATTTTAAAGTTATCGTCATTTCACTATCATAACATACAGTTGATTATTTTGCTAAAATGAAAGAGACACTGTCCCGGCAGCCGTGCAGGCATTATTTTACATCAAATATGCTCCATCTTGGTTTCAGTCAAAGCAGCCGCAGTGTGTTACAACTCCAAGCGAACCTCTGCAGGATGTTAAATGCTGACCCAGGGAGAAAACAGACGTTAGCTTTGGCTGTGAGTGTTTAACTCTCACCAGTCAGGGCTAAAAATAAGCTGCGCTGTCCAAGAACATGGAAAGAAAGGGAGGTGCAAGAAAACCAAGGCAACTACAAAATGGTGTCATTAGTTTTTATAGTTTGCTAAGGAAACACTAATAAGCCGTAGCTGGTAAACCATACCTGTAATTAGATGAGAGCTGAGGTAGGGCATGCTATTTATTTGTCAGCTATGTAATGCCAGGTTGTGGCTTGGGTTCCCACACCTTCACTGGGACAGTTCAGGTTGCTTTTGCTGAGGCTTTTTTATGCCTGAGCCAGGAAGAGATACTTCCCTGCCTTTTAGTGGTTTTAACCTGCCGGGGACACTACGCAGTCAAAGGCATTTACTTCCCATTCAGTTATTAGCAATACTGTACCAACGTGACAATTGCCAGTTGTGCCAGTTGTGTCATTTTTCAGTTGTTTCAATTAATGTTAGCTTTTGAAATTAGATGTGAGCTACAACTACAGCTAAGACTCAGATTTTGTGGACATACACAGAGTAAGAGGAAATCCCAAACCCTTCAAAACCTGGGAAGTGAGGTGAATGAGAAAGAATGTGTATTTTTTGGAGGGACTTCCCATGTGCCTCTCATCAGCATGTGGTAGTGATTAGACAGGGACGTGAAGGTGAGCCTCAGGTGGACTCTGTCAATTACTCCCTTTCTATTACTCTCTGTCTCTCGCCCAATAGTTAACCCCCCCCTACTGACCCTCACACATCCCCTTGAGGCCAATTATCCAGAATTAGCTTAGTATTGTGAAGTGGAGAGTGTTGGGGTGCACACGCTGGAGTGCTTCACCTGTGGCATTTGATCAAAGTTTGCTAATTGATGAGCATCCAAAAGAGGGATGCAGTGCAGGGCCAAACATATTTTCATCAGATGCCCTGGCACTGGATCTCACTCTCTCTGTTTTCTCTTTCTTTTCATCCCCATTTGAAACAATAGCACCCAGACCCAAACATGCGCTGTGTTCAACATAAACTTTGTGGAAGGAATCCAGAAGGTTGTGACCCCCTGTGAACTTTTTCATGGTGTGTCTCGCCCAAGTTTAGTTATTTTACGGTTGCTTCCCTCTAGGTTTCTTTATCTGCACCTCTTTGTCCCTCTCTTTGGTTGTACATTTAGTTGCAGAGTGACTGATCAAGTTCAATGGAGCGTCCAAAGGACGTGTCATGACCTTAAAAAGAAGCCAATATCAGCGGCACTACAAAGCCACAAGCTACCTATACCCCCTGAGGTGACATTAGCCTCAGGGGAGCTGTGTTACTAGCTCCAGTAGTTCTACCATCATCCAGTCTGTGGTTTTTCAGTTCGACCTCTCCTTTAGATCTTTGACTGATCAAGAAGATAAGACTGCAGCAAGATCTGGTTCAGAGCTAGTGTCTTGCACACATGGTTGATTTCTGTCCTGCAGTTCCTTCCCATTATTCTCTGTTTGCTGTTTAAATGCTAAGATATGGTAATTGAGTTGCACATCTTTGTCTTTGATTGCGTTCCAGATGACTGGTTGTAAAGCAGTTCCTGCATTACAACCAGTTCTGAGGAACTGTTTAACGGCAGTATTCCATACCCAGATTAGTCAGTCATCTTTTTTGATTAAAGATGCACAGAGGCTCATTTAGGGGAAAAAAATCCCCCATGGAATTCTGTCAAGGCAAACTTCCAGCCCAGTCCAAACGAACGCCGACAGATGACATATCTCCCCCCAAGTTAGGTTTGTGTTAATGGGAGACCCTCGCAGGTGGAGGTCTCCTCTTACACAAACACCAGCCGGTGATTGCCTCCACTTAGGACCAGTAAAAGTAATAAATGATGACCGATCCTGTCGCACTGTAAATTCTGTCCAGTCGGTCTGATGGATGGCCAGGTCTAGGTGTGGTCTGAGCCAGGTCTGGTAGGTTTAACGAGTGCTTGGTTTCCTCCCATGAGCTTGTGTCTGTCTGAAAATCATTCCAACGGGAAGTCACAGTGGAACATTTTTTTCCTTGGAGAAGAATCACATTTTTTATGATACATCGTACATTTTCCCCGACTCAATCTTCCTCATCCGGTGCTCCCTACCGTAATGTAAATAAGTTTTGCTGAGCTGTGGTCTGTCTGGGTTTTCCCAGATAGGATGGCTAAGCTAAGTCACCAGTATTAGTTGAGCTTCAGCTTATGCTTAGTTACATGCTAGAATTTTTCGCATCAGCCATTTCTCAATCTAATTCATTTTTGGTTTCAAACCTGGTTCAGCCTGTACAAACCTGCATTAAAAAGAATTTCGACAGTTTGGCCTAATGATCATGTGAGTCAGTATTTGATGCTGTTTGCTTTTCAAGTGCACATGTTAAAATAAAGTCCTACAGTATAAGTAAGTTGGCACAAGCGATTAGGATTATACAAACTGGGACTAGATTTTGAATTTTTTAAAAATATTACATTGTGTTTTCACCATCCCCACCACGTTCAGTTCAAATGGGCAATGCAAACACTGTCTTAAATTTGTTCATTCCCTAAAAAAATACTAATGTAAATTTGTGGCCAAAATATCCAGCGTTGTGTTTTTAAGCATGCCTTTAATCATTCCTAATTATGAGAAGAAAAAAAACGAAGATACAAACAAAGATAAATTTGTACCAGTTGACTTATCACATGTTCAGTCAGGTGAAATTATAAAATATATATATATATATATATATATATATATATATATATATATATATATATATACACACATCAGACCAATTCAGTGTGAAATTTCTTTCTGAATGTTCAGTTAGAGAAAAGATAACACAGTGCATTTGCAATCCATCGCTTTAATTCCCCTGCATCAAAACACCATGCATACTTTATATATATGTATATATTATATATGTATATATTATATATATAATGTGTATATGTAAGGTCAGACAAAAAGAAATGACTTTGTTTAACATCCATCTGTCATTGTTTTGTGCATCTCTGTATCTGTGTGGCCACGATATCCAGAACATATTAGTAAATATCTGCTCTCTTGTTTCACTTGGCCGCTACACATCCTGTGGGGATTGTGCTGAATCCCCTGCCCTGTGGCTGTATGGTAATCTTGGTTTTACATTCAAAATCTCTAACACATTGCAGAGTTCTCTGTGCTTTCATAGAGGTCCATGCAGGATGGACTTAACACTTGAGAGAGCAAGAGCTTAGTTTAAAATGATACAGCTCAGGCGTGAATATTGCTTTGTGATGTGTGAAATGGGTCAGCGCCAAAAAATAGTCTTCTACAAATGGGATGGCTTTAATTAATACTCTAAATCTATTTTTCTAAAGAAATGTATTTAAGTCTCAAGTGAGGTACACTCTTTTCGACTTTCCACCACTTTTTATGCAAGAATGGGAATTAAAATTCAAGGCTGTTATTGAACTGCAATTTTACTCAACACAAAGTCAATCATTTTTGTGGCCACAATTAAAAAAATCCCCCTTCTGCTGTAAAACCCAGGCAATATTATGTTCGTTTCTGCAGGGTTGCGATATAAATCCATGCTGTCTGCCGCGATTCACTACGCCACATTAAATTCTTTTAGATCAATTAAACTTCCCAGCTCACTTTACAAGCCACCAGTCTTAATGCTGGCTCCCCCTCACCCTTTGAGCAGGGGAATACTCTTACAGGGTAGGCGGCATGGGGTGCTCTGCAGAATTTATTGAGCTATTGCCAAATGAACTGTGGGGGTTAAGGGAATGCATGAATTAGTCATATTCAGCATTTTATGCATCAAAATGGGGAAGTTGCATGGTATTGACCCTTGTAAGTTTTTTCTTTTTTCCCCTCAAATCTCTATGCAGAGTCACACACACAGTGTAATGGACCACATGTTGGGTGCTGCCTTAATATTGTATTAATAGGATTTTAAAAAGTGGATGCAAGTGTCCAAATATCAAAGACCTGTGAATGACAAAACTCTGTAATGCATGACATAATCAAAGCATAATTCTAGCACTATCCAGTCATGGTTGCTTAACGCAAGTATGGAGGCACATTATGTATGGGGCTGCCTCGGTTGCTGTTTACGACTGAGACTTGTCTGGATTCCTCTCTTTGTATTTTTAGTGGAGGGATGATCTGAGAGCGAACAGGTGGACTGAGGCTCTGTCACCAGTAAGCACACAGATTTGCAGCTCCCTTGTCTGTGAATGTTTAAAATGCTATTAGACTGAAATAAAGAGTTGTAACTTGTAGATGTGATAGTCCTACATTTTTACCATAGCACATAAACTTTATAGTCTGTTGCATATTCCAGTCTCATATTCTGTTTCTGAACCGTACTCCATGTGTGTTTGTTTGTGTGTATGCACTTCCACTGTGCTATTTGTGTGTACTGTAAAGGTCATTCTCACTCTCTTAGTTTTCACCCATAGTTATTATTCACATTCACAGACCATTAAACCTTTAACAAGCTGTAAGCCAAGACTGAATATCAATTATTCTTTAATGCGCAGTACCAAAGAAAATATAATGATGGCGGGCTATTGTTAATAGGGTGAATAGGACCAGGTGTGCACCCTGAACACGTCAACATATAATGCACTTTTTGGGAGCCATTTTTAAGAATTAATTGCTGTAATTTTGTCCACCATCCCCACCCCCAACCGCCCCCCTACAGAGACTTAAAGAGTTGAAGGTGCGTGCTGAAGTCGAGCTAAGTAAATTCACTTTATGACACTGCTGTGACATGTGCATCTGTGATTTCACACGCTTAATGTAAAATTTACAGTTGCAGTATTGAATGTCACGCGGGCTGTGGGGAGAGCTGGGGGTAACCGGAGCCCCCAGAGAACAAAGCGGGTGTTTTGGCCCGGTCCCCCCTTGCGCATGCCTCCCCGGCTGCCACCCCTCCCCGCCACTCTTTACAGCTGTGGAGGTGTGATCCAAGCACGACGGTTGGCCTTATAACCGTTAAGCAAGCACCATGGTGCTTCTAATAGCCAGAGGCCCTAATGACCAAAACACCTGGAACTATGGGAGCGCAGGGAAAATGTGCTTTTCTCAGGGAGCCGGTAGACGTTTTGGTGAATGAATGGATATAGAACAGAGGCTGGTCCGGTCCCGATCTCACTCTCTCTCTTGCATACGACTGAGTGACCATGTCAGCTTTGGAGGAGCCTGTTGGAATGGAGTAGTCATGTAAAGAAGAGAGAGGCCCACGCTCACTTAAAGTTCAAACATGGATTAGGCACGCTCGTCCCTTGGTGTCGTGTTCAATGGCAAACCTCCCCCTCAGGGAATTGATCCCATCATACCACCGTCCAGTATTGATTTAGTTCTATATAGATTAACAACCTCAATTGTGCGATTAAGCTGTAAGTCCTGCATTGTATAGATATAAAAAGGCTTTTAACAGGTATTGTTTTCCAAGTCACTAAGGTTATTTGAGATGTATTGCCATTGGAGAGATTAATGTGATTACTTAGTGTATGAGCAGGGAAATTCAGTGTTGAGCAACACACAGGGCTTGACACAGGGTCCCTTTTCACATGTCTGAGTCAGCTTAGAATCTGTCTGTCTGGCCTTTACCATTATTGCGGTAACTGGTTAATATTATACTTCCACACGCCATCGGATCCTTTAGAATCATCAGAAATCCTCATGAACAATAACAGGATGGAAATATTGAGTTTGCTTAGCTTTCTCACTATTCTGAAAATTTGCGACACATGTACGGGGGCGGCTCACGGAGTGATGGCCAGTCCGACTACGTTGGCATGTGTGTCAGCCAGTATCAGCAAAGCATGAAGTATTGCATTAGGTATTACCTACCTACTACCGTACACATTAATGCACCAATAATTATAATCCAATAATTTATATAGTTTTGAATGGGACCTTCTGCATAATGAGCGCTTATACTTACTTTTTTCACTTTTACTTCCATCCATCATCTACCGCTTACTCCTTTGCAGGGTCGCGGGGCGGGAGCCTATCCCAGCCCACTTCGGGCGAAGGCAGGGGACACCCTGGACAGGTCGCCAGTCTGTCGCAGGGCACATATAGACAAACAACACAAGACAGACAACCACTCACATTCACATTCACACCTAAGGGCAATTTAGGGTAGTCAATTAACCTCAGCATGTTTTTGGACTGTGGGAGGAAGCCGGAGTACCCGGTGAAAACCCACGCTGCACAGGGAGAACGTGCAAACTCCACACAGAAAGATCCCAAGCGTCCTGACCGGGACGCGAACCGGCGATCTTCTTGCTGTGAGGCGATGGTGCTAACCACGGAGCCACCCTTCACTTTTACTTCTGTAACATTTTCATTTCAGGACTTGCACTTACTTGAAACAGAATATTTCTACACTGCTTGCAAACGTGCATGCAAAACACTTGTACAGGAAAACGGACTTAAATGCGAAAGAAAAGCATGATGTGTGTTCCCCCTCTTCTACGACTTATCGAAACAAGATGTTGTGTTCTCATTGTATTCTAATCTCAAAATGTTGCGTGTGTGTGTGTGTGTGTGTGTGTGTGTGTGTGTGTGCGTGCGTGCACGTGCACGTGCACGTGTCCTGTGTATCTGTCCGCAGTTGATCTCTTTTACTAGTGGACCCATCAGCCTAATATTTTTGTGCACCTTTATGACTGTATACTCAAGGGCCTCTCGTTCTTGCAGCGATTCACAATTTTTGAAAAAACTATTTTATTGACTGTTCTGTTTTACACCACTTTTCGCTGCTGACTCCTCGCTTCTCTAAACTAGCTGTTCAGGGCCGCAAGCAATCAACAACTGCTTCTTTTTGCTTCCAGACATACCTGGCAAAGTTCTGCACACTACTGAGCGCACTCACTAGTTTATGTATGAAAATCACTAAAATTTAAGTATCCTATGATGTCACCTTTTTCACGACTCTGGAATATTCTGTTTTGGATTTGTGGCTTGACACTGTGCTTGCAGTGACATTTTTGCATCATCATTTCGACTAATAATGGACTTACTTAGTTGGACTGCTACTTTTAGCTACCTGGCCTCTTATAGTACACCTGGTCCTAAGAGGCTCACACACTCTCCACTTCTCTCTCTTTTCCCATCTTCCACCTAAGGAAACAAGCTGCTGTTATTCCACCAGTGAGCTGTAAACCTGTAATAAAACTGCGGCATGGCCCCTATGTGCAGTATGGGTAATGCACCATATACTTTAATGGTACACTGGACCAGGTCATATATTTCTTTTCTTATGTGAGATTCATAATGTTAAGGTAGGGGGATGAGGTTTGGTCCAGCTAGTGAGTTTGATCTACTGTATATATTTTAATGAGTACCATCACTAGTAATGGAAGAAGAAGACATTCTAGGATTGTCTGTTTTTCTTTACTAAAATACTATGATGTTCTTCACAGCAAAATAGCCCTGTCAGATTTCTGGCAGCAAATCTGGCACGCAACTTTTACAGATTGGACAGTTGGATTCTAAAATGAACTTAGAGAAAGTGAATTGTTTACTGAAATGCGTACACAGCATTTTTAAAAGGAATTCCCTGCGGTGGAATTCATAGTTAATTGAATGTGTGTTAAACATAACAATTATGCATCAGAGAACAATTTACAACTTCAGTGGATAATATGTGATGATACATTACGCGTTTTCTTGTCACTTCAACTTACACCCTTTTATCATTCAGAGCACACATGACTAATTCTGTAACTCTGCACCGCATGCATGCTCTGATACTAACCATCTCTTACAAATTTTCATAACAACAAGAGAGGATAGGTCTTTCACCACCGCAACCGCTAAACACTCCTTAGAATTAGATCCAAATGTGGTAATAGACAACATGTATTTTGGAGTGCGGATGTGACTCCATACTACAGCCACATGATACTGACGATCAGTGCAAAGTTGTGGTTGAACCAGATGTCTAAACACACAACAGCGTTGACAGGCTGAGGCCCAATGTTTACAGTTGCCTGAGGGAAAGATGCTGCTTTTTAGTTGTGAAGAAAAGATGATTGGATGCACAAATACAACAACACCCTCTACAAAATCAACTGTAGACACTCTTTGTAGACAGTGAGTGTGGACTTTACCTCCTCTCTCTTAATTAATGTGCAGTTATTTAGTGACTTCCTGAACATCATTTTGGGTCTGATTGCAGATCAATTAGTATATGTACCTCTAATTTTACTTTCTTGTCAAAATGTGTATGAATGTAGTAACAACTGCCTCAAAAACACTTTCTCACAGTGGATTTTATTACTGGGTTCTCCAAGTATTGTAAGACTTAGTATTCCTGCTCCATCTTCTTTTTCAATTTATAGTACATGATCTCCCCCTTCATGCTTCAAAGTTTCACAGATGAGGTAGGATGTTGCATCTGTTGATCCAACCATTGACCTTTTGTCTTGCTGTTTAGAGGTCAGTCAGGTTTAAAGCCTGATCATTTCACCTGTCTAGCCTTTGATTCCCAGAGGAAGGAAGTTGCATGTGTAAAGCTGCTGTGATGAAACTGATCTAAGGAAACTTTGTAGTCTCAGTGTGCTGAACATGTTGAATGTTAGAGGCCTTTTTTTTTTAAATAACTGTCAGCTCTCATTTTTACATCTGGATTAAGAAATAACCTCAAGCCCTCTCTGTCCAATCCTACATTTAGCACTCACATACAAACACATCCATATTCAGATTCCAGTCCTCCATTCCTGTATGTGTGCATACGCAAAGGTTTTGCTAGCTAATTAGCAGTGTGCATCTGTAAGTCATGTTAACTGTAATATTTGCTGGGATGCTAATTTTGGCTGGTGGGGAAAAAAAGGCTTAAAGCTAAAAAGTACTTACTGGAAAAATGAACAGCATTCTCCTTAGGGTTTACTCTACTCTTTTAGGATAATCAAACACTGAACAAGACTTTTTTAGGGGACCAGAATGTTGTCATTAACTATCTTGAACTGAACGCACATTGTGAAAGGGTCAAAATGTTTACTGAGGTAATAAATCAAGTGGTAGGTGGGGTCGTTTTCTCATAGACTTCTATACAATCTGACTCTGTTTTGCAACCAGTGGAATCGCCCCCTGCTGGCAATTAGAAAGAATGCAGCTTTAAGGCACATTTTTCATTGGCTTCACTTTTCAGACTGAGAGGCTACGTCCACTTCTTTAATGCACTCTATGTTTGGCACCTTGTTCAGAATTTACATGTGCAGTTTCTACTGTCACATCCATAACAGCATTTGTCCAAAAGCGATTGTACCATATCCATTAGTTTTGTAAAAAATGGACTGCTTTGGTTAAGTTGCAGATGAGTCTACCTGTCGAATGGGGCTGTGTGTTAGTATTTTATGCTGCAGAATAACTGGCTTGACTTCTTTTTATTCAGATTGTAAATTAACATTGACAGCCTCTGACAGGGCTACAGCATGTAATTTTACTTTAATTTCATTTTCTATAAAGAATTTAGCATGTCTTTCTTTCATGTGTCAAGAAAAAATTTTGAATTATTTCTTCACTTTATTAAGTGAAAGACACAGTAGTTAAAAATATTTACAATATTTACCTTTGCTAATATTTTGTAATACAGATTATGTTTCGGCGCATGGATTCTGTAAACGTCAGTGGAATATGTATTGAGGGGAACCTTCACAACCCTGGTCACCTCCTACCGTGCTCCAGAAGGATTTTCCCTTATGTTTTTCACTCTGTCTGACTCCAGATCATGTTTAATGCAACAAGAAGAAGGATAATCAAAACAGCAGTCACTGAGCCCTAAATCTAGTGTCGAGGCTGTGGCTAGACAGGAAATTGATGTGGAGATAAATGGCTCAGTGGCAAACCTTTTACTATTAACTCAGCCATGTATGGTAGAGATAGGTGCAGTCAGCAAAAATTGGGCTGCACACAGGCAGTTTTAGGTTTTGCCAGACTATGCTCCCCTCAGCTGCGGCCTGTTCACACCTCGTTGTCTCCATCCACCTCCACTCGCTGATAATCGCAAAGCAGGTCTCTCTTTTTTACACTCCTTTCCTTTTTCTCCCACTACAGTTTTGGCCAGGAAGGAGCTTTCACAACTCAGCTTGTGTGGCCACCCAAAAAGTGCAGCTGAGTCCAAAGTTTTGCAGGAACTCTGTACAGCTAGTCTTTGGGTTACCACGGGCTCGAGGAAATGAGAAGGAGAAGGAAGAGAGAGAGCGTGTGTAATATACAGAGAAACACAGACGAGAGAGAGTGAGAGCTGTGTGGAAGCACACCAGCGGAGAAAGAAACCTGATTTATTATCACCAAAAATCAACTGCAGATGTCAGCTCACAGATTCTCCCTCTGCCGCCAATTATAGACACTCACGCAAAGATCTACTCGGCCCCAGAGTTTTCCTCCTTAAACACACACACAAACACACAGATTTACACTGAGCTGCACTATACGTACCTGTGCATGAATTCACACACAAAAGCTTTGCACACCTGCTCTCACACCCCCTTAAATTTGATACAATAGCAATCGAAATGTCGAAATGAAATCGAAGGCCTTTCACCCACCTGGATTACTTCCTGCTGATCTCTTGAAGTCAATGCCAATGAGGGATAATGAAGATGTCCATAAAAAGCATTAGTGGTGTGATGTCAGCAATAATATTCCCCCGGAAAGATTACTTCCCTCAAGCTTTTTTCCTGCTGCATGTTGTTCCACTACGTCCGTCATTATGTGCTATTTCAGGTCGTTACTGTAATCACCAAACCATCCTCTGGATTTAGAATAATCTGTCTATAGATTTTTGGATTTGGTTGTTTAGAGGAAGGAAGATGTGAACTTGATAGTGGCTTGCATAAATCATGAGAACCTGATTGAGATGCGATTTTGTCCAGCATTACGTCGTATGTGCACATAATCAGAGTCTGAGAAAATTGTCTTGACTTTATGTTCTTTATTGGTTCACATCCTGGAACTCTTCAAACAGACATCGACTTTGAGGATGATACAGAAATGGACAGCAGCAGGGCGTAGTTTCAGCCAGGGTCCTCCACATTATAACCAGCTGCTATTTTGTGACAACGCTTGATAAATTATCTCCTGACGTAGTTAATGGTATTTATTTTAAACAAACCGTTGTCTTTCTCTGATGATACGATAATCAGGCGAATCTATTCAGTCCATCACCAGTAGCATCACAGGTAGCCTAACAATGTTAGCAGCTATGCTAACACAATGACATTTAATGGCAAACATGATCTGCCCAGGGAACCAGAAGAGAATAAGAGGCTTAATGAAGGTTATTCTGAAGTTTGCAGTGGAGCAGGTGAAGATTTCAGTAGTTCATTGGATTGTCACATCGAATGCAACAATATTCTGCATGTAAAGCAGATGTGCTCACATGTTTATCAGGACTGTCTTGTTTAGTTTTTTTTTTCAGTTTGGTCTAGTCTCTGTGGTTGTGATCTGCTCTATGACTTTTTTTTTGTCAATGTGCCGCATTGGATCATCACCTTCTCTGTGGTGATACCTTCCATATACAGTATACTGTATATAGTGGGCATGGTACTCTCTGAGTCAATTTGGGGTCAGTTCAGAGTCTGGAAGCCAAGTCTTAGTAGTCATGCTTGCGGTCTGAGCCAGGGTGGAAAACAAAAGACAAAATGTATACAGCATGTTCTGTGTGTTTGTGTTGTTGGTGTTGCGTTGCTGCAGTGCTGCACAGCAGACAACACTACATTCAAAAGCTCTGACATCAGACATTAAACCTGAAGATAAACTGTAGGCAAGGATACATGTTGTAAAAGGATAATGTGAGTGTGGGAATTACTTGGATTAAGGACGCTGCTTGTTAAGCAGTTCTCAAATGTCTGAGCTTCCAAAACAGAATGTGAATGCACCACAATGTTAGACTTTTCTAATTAAATGTAATAAATGGCGAAATATGCACAAATGCGGGTGGGGTATTTGAACATTGTTGTGAGATATGCAAGAGTGAAAAAGTGGAAACAATGACTTCACTGTTCTGTAGCTAAAGCGCTGAGCAGCACTGAGAGGAGGAAGTTCAACACATAGCAGACAAACAATGTGCTGCTCCATGCAAGCACTATGTTAATACTATTCCTACTGTTTCTGCCCTGGATCATGTCCTGGACAGAACTTCGACCACCAGTTGATACCGGTCCATAGTAAACAGACAGCAGTCATTTCCATAAAAAGCGCACCTGATGCTGACTTCAGACAGCATCTTAGTAATAGCAGTTTTTCTTACGTTCTACAGTTGATCAGAGGGTCTTGACTAAATGTAAAAATAACATGTTTTATAGATCATTGTATTTATGATCATATGCGTAAAGACAAAATATTCATAACATAGTATTGTGTGTGACTGTGTGCACCTTGACTAAAACAAAAATTAAACATATAAACTAATTAGACAGGTTTTGAACAAGCCAAATGTGCTGTGCAAAACATTTGAATTTAAAAGATATCTTAGAAGAAGGTTTTTTAACCTGATTTTTCTGATTAAAGTCCAGAAGCTAGGTTAGCAGGGGCATTCCCTCCAACAAAATACTCAAAACAACATGCCTTTGATGTACAGTACTTTTTCTCTGAAAAGTAATTAAATATAATAATTAAAAATATATAGGAGGTCCTGTTTTTTTTAACAGGTACAGTAACTTAAGTTTATTCACACATGGCGATGATTCACAGATTGGGTATTTAGCTCTGAGGGAGCAGTGGTTTTAGCTTATGAGCACCAAATTAATTAAACACAAACCATGAATGAATTCTGTAACTAAGTTTCAATTTGTGGTTTGTTGTGTGTGTCCCTGTATTTGTGATGTGTGTGTTTGATGCAGGGAGCGAAAGGAGGAAACAGAAGCCTCACTGAGACAATTAAGAAATGCCAGCAGGTTTTTTACAGTCATATCTCTGCCCTAAAGATAGCGCTAGAATTGTAAAATATGTGTTATATTTTAGTTGCTGGGCTCATTTAACTGTAAAACTGTATAGAAGATCTGCACATGACAATTGCTTTGGAAGAACAATCTGCAAATTGTCCAAGTGAAACCATGTTCTGCTCAAGATCCTTTGCTATTGTGCTTCTGTATTTTTAAATCCTCAATGAAATACATGCCATGTCACTAGAAAGCTTGATTTGATTGATTGATTTATTTTTATTCTTGATTAAAAATCCCAATTGGAATCTTTCTTCTATGAGATGTAGACAAGACAATTTATCATAATCAGCCTTTGGCATTAGGAACAGCTGAAAATGTATGCAATTTGTGAGCTTGATGATGACATTTCCAGAGGGTGACATAAAGGCAGCCAACACATCTTACTCCCAGATATTTGTGAAATAAATATTTAAAGCTTCCCGTATCTTATCCTGACTGAAAACAGTATGAGTCCTCACCTCAATAAATGTCATTAGCCCCTAAATCTAGTTCTGCATTTCATGTTATATTGAGCATAAATTGGGTGCAAATTGAGGAGACCGTTTTTTTTTTTTCAAAACAGATGTTATTTCCCATTGAATTTATTCAATAAATGCAGAAGAACAGTCATGGCATCACTGTAAAGTCTTGATTCACAGTAATTTATCTCACATTTCACTCTTAAAAATCAAACTTTTAAAAGTATTTCTGTGTTATATTAGATCCAGACTTCTCCGTTCATACAGCCTTTCATTTAAGGACAGTGTCCCAAACAGCATATTTTCCCCTTAGGATGATTTCCAACTTTCCTTTTGTTTGTCAAAAATCTACCCACTCATAATGTTTCCATCATGCATCCTTTGATATCTTGTTAGGACTGCCGTAAAAGCATTATTTTCTAGATAGGTATAGGTATGTAGTGTTACACATAAACACATTCATTGTCTTCAAAGTAGACTTGTCGCTCTGGTTTTAGTTTATCTTTCGTTGGCGTCTTACCTGGAACACATTGAGTACAAAGTCATACTTCCAGCATTGAGAGAGATGAATGATCTTACCTATAATACATTACAGACAGTAGTTTGCTCTCAGCTCACAGGATTCACGACTGCTTGTCTGGTCTCAGCTGGAGGCAGCAGGAGTCTTCCAGCACCACCAGCTTGTTGTCCATCTCATGGACTGCTTGTGTCTTGAAGTCCAGACTTAAAGGCCATGATTTAGTACAGCCTGCTATCTACCTGAGAATCCTGATTCCTGCCTCCTCTTTCCTGCTGCTTCTTTTCCCACTACAATCTGCTTGTCTTCCCTTCTTGGATCATTCAGACTGAAATCCACATATTAATAAGTCCATTGCAGGTTCCCATTGTTTTGCTCTCTCTTTTCTCTGTCCAATCTAAATACAGTTAATGACAACATTGCACTTTGGTGGCTCCTAAAGGCAACAAGAGTAACTGAAACATAGAAAATGTTTAAAGTAAGATGAGTACATCCAACACTTTTCTGTGCTTCATTCAAAGGCTACCGATGTGTTAAACTGCAGGAGATACTGAAGTGACAAGTGTTAGCCCATTAAAACACTGTGCGTTTGCTTCAGCTTCAAGTTTTAAATGATCATCATATTTGGCCACATTTACTGAAATACACTTAAGTAAAAAGGATACAGATGTGTGAAAGGCACTCACAGCTGGAGTCATGTAAGATACACCCACACATGCATAAAGACATTCATGTGTTTCTAATGTTATTAGCTGCACCTGAAGATTTAAAAAAATTACAAGCCTTGTGTTTAGAGCTGCTTTGCCACCATAATGCATACAAATTATGAACTGGGGTATTTACATAACTAATGAGCCGTTCCTTACTGTTACAGGTGACTGACCGTGTGATAAATGTTATGTTAAGTGCTATGATGAATGTGGCTCAGTGATAACACAGTATTTACCTAATCAACCTAATCAGGGGCTAATACGTTGGTTTACACTAACTTAACGATCTGTGGGCTAAATAACAATAAAGCACAGCCTAATTAGTATGTTTATGAGAGCACTTTCATTGTGATAGACGACCGTGCAGCGCTCAGTGCCGCTAACTAGCATGGTTAGCCTAATGTAAACACCTCAGTGTTGAGCGCTCTCATTGACAGACCAAGTTGTAAAAACATTTACAGGATTAAGAGGATGGTGGGGGGTCAAGAAGGAATTGGATGTGTGTGAGTGGGAGAGAGAGTGTTTGATAGGGGATCAACTGATGTACTACCCAGTACAACCATAAGAATATAAATAGAAACATATACATTGTTATTTAAAGTGCACATATTGTGACCAAGGGTTGCCAAGCTGTTCTTTTTATTAACACACATATAAATATTTAAGTAAACCTCTGGTTCTATACTCTCATCTCCTCTTCTTTCCTCTGTTGTTTTCTCATCTGCTCTCCAGTTATCTGCGGCTCATTTGTAGTAAACCATAACACAAGAATTTAAAAGTTTGTTTGTCCAGAGTAGGATTACATTATAATTACATTGTGTTACACAAATGATTATTTCAGATGGCAGTGTATGGTTGCCTGTCATTATGAAGCATTTTTTTTGTTTATATTTATTATGTATTGAGAAGGACTTTTTGAGCATATTTGAATATGGAGGGGCGGGTGTCAACCCCCAATGTATATTATAATTATGGCCCTGAATTCGAGCCCTGTTTATCTATTACTCCTCCAGGCTGTACACTACATAGACACACACACACTCAACCCCCAGTAAAATGTCCCCTGTAAAGTCCTGATTTTCCTGTGGAAGTCGTGGAGTATATGTCATTTTCAAAGAGGGACCAAAATAAAATAAAGAGATGTGCGAAGTTGATTTTGTTTGTTGACCATCACGATTCTCATAGTATCTGACGTCACTGCTGTTGCCCAGTCTCTTCCATCAGCATACGGTCTCGTTGACACAGTCCAGTCCAGTTAAAGAATTGACTATCCACAGCTCTTTAAGATAACGCCAGTTTTTCAACCTGACCTAAGAGCATTGCCATGTTTGAAAAGAATGTTTCCATATTTTGATAAAGCCAGACCCAAGTAAGAACACTTGTTTGTATTAGAATACTCTATCTGTATATGGAAACATTATTCTGGGCAGCCCTTTTATGACCAAAAACATATGATGTACCGTAAGAGTCCCTAATAGGGACAACATAAACACAAGCGGAATATTTTTATTTGCTGTATAGATTTTGTCATTTATTTTAATTTGTGTATTCTTCACTCACTACTTGACTTATATTTTTTTAAATATATGTATATTTTATAAATATAATGTATAAAATATTATTAGATTTATATATATATACACACAGACTACATATGAGGACCCATGGTTTACCACAACATTATATAATTTAAAGAACTTAATCCATTAAAGTCCCTGAAAATTTAATTTGAAATCATTTTACACGTGTCTCCTGAGACAAACTTTTTGTATTGTTTTCGAAATAATGGAAAACCACTGAGTATAGTAAAACTACTTGAAATGTGCTTAATTATATCATATTATCCACAAGGATTTTTTGTTGTGTGTAGGGCTGTGCAGAACAGCTAATGCTCAGAAAACAGGTGGCAACTAATGGCTTTATAAAAGTCATGTTATTTCTTTATCTCTACAGGGAAATTACTTTCTAAAAGTCTCCCTCAGATGTGTTTCTTCAGATAAGCCTGTACTTAATCTTCTTTATCCACAATGCAGAAAAAACTCTTCGAAGCAAACCTTGTCCTGCTTCCTGGCTAATGGCTGATTAATTGTGGTTAGCCGTAACCGATCACAAAACACACCACAAAATGTATTATTATGTGTTTTTTTAAGGCAATTATGAAGCATGGATGCTCTCGCTTTGCTCACAGTTAACCAGTGTTTAGTCACAAATGAGTGAGCATGAATGTTCTGCATAGTATTTGAGCTCAGACCCTCCTAATTAGTTTAACATTAGCAACCACAATCAAACATATGCTGTTCTGGAGTACGGGAAGTCGTAAACCTCAGTATTTACTTTGTGCACCCCTGTTTGCACCATTAAAACAGCTAATAGGTAATAATGCCTTTCCCCAATTGATAACAAGTGCATTTAGTGCTTTGAGACCGTATGTGGGTCGCGATTTATTTGAATGCAAACTCTGACTAAGTGAAGTATTGGTACTATTAGGGTTAATTTTAAACACCAACTCTGTTTCTTTTAGGCAGACATGTATGTTAAATGGGCTGTGCCTCTATTCTAAATAAAAGGCTTATGGCAGCTCTGTAATGATCATTTTGATAACTTCACCTCACCTCTGCATGATCTGATGTTTTCCCCCCCACGCTCAGCGAATCTTTCATTTCGGAGATACAAGCCTACCTCCTAGCCTCGTCCAATCTTACACCCTGACACCTACTGAAATCTCATCCACTATCACCAGCTAATAGCTCAAGATTGACTTACCCCCTCAGCTATTTTATGACTGGCATTTTTTATGAGACCACAGTGGGCCTTCCAGCCCTTAGAGGTCAGACGGCTCGACAGCAGCGGTCAGAATGAATGGCTCATTTCCTAGCCGTGGCATGATGGAGAGGATACAGTTCCTCTAGCCTTTCCTCCGGGCTGTCAGTGACGAGACACACGCAATCAGAGCTAATCTTAAAGAGTGTGTCAAACCGCTGTCTGCTAGCCCTGCTTCATGTACTGAACACCACATGGCTCATTATGAGCCGTTTCAGAGCGACAGATCTCCGCTGAAGACGCAGATCACTCAGAAGGGATCTGTTCCAGCCTAACTGGAAAGGTAGCTCGTATTTAGCCACCCCCAGAAGATGTGGTTGATTTCATTTTATATGGAGTGAAACAATGAGTCAGGACGGGCTACTGCTGAGCTCTCAATGTAAAAGGCAGCCATCCCATCTGGAGGTGACTGAGTGGGATTTGTATCAGCCAGCGCTGGATATCCTCGCTGTCGTCTTATATACGTTTGTAAGGAGAAAGAGGCGAGGGAGGAGGAGGAATAGCAGCGAAGGGTGGGGGGGTTGATGTGGCTCAGAGAATTCTGGTTTTTGCCTCCTGCATTTTATGAGAAACTCGAACGTCATTGGACGGCCCACTCTCACATCAGGCCTCCACGGCTATAGTATAGCTCTGGTTTCCATCACGGGGAAAGACGCGAGCACGAACGTGCACGAGCATGTATAAAAGGACAATTATACACACGTGCCAACAAATCCTTGCAAACACACACACACACTCACAGATTTGCTTATGCGCCTCAAACACAAGCACAAGTGAAATCTCAGCCGCATACGCCGGCTTCCACAACATGCGTATCAATCTTATATCAAACACACAGTCCTTTCTCTCTCCGTCTCCCTCCCTCACACACACACACACACACACACACACACTGCAGCGAGGGTCTGGGAGCAATCAAATAGCTGCGCTACAGAGGCCGTCTGAATCCTGTTTTCCTGTGAGTCTGCACCCATGTACCAGCGGTTCCTCCCCAGTGCTCCAATAAAACCTCACTAATGATCCCCCTCACCCCTCCTCGCCCACACCCTGGCTCTGGCACCCGGCCTGTAGATGCACAAACCGAGGGGCATTTTACGAGTTAAGCGGCCGTCCTTGCCCGTGATGTCATCTGCAGCTCTCACTTAATCCCGCCAATCCCCCGAGAGCTGCCAGCCAGACACACCAGAAGAATACAGCTGCTCTTTCAACCTCCATTTTCACCGTTCTCCATCTCTTCTTTTCTGTTTGTTTGTTTGTTGGTTTTGCAGGCTGTAAAGGGAGCTGCTTGTGCACCACACACACACTCTCTGAGTCTGTGGGTGGATATTTTTATAAAGGGCTTTTCCCAAAATATACTGCTTGTCCAATTACTGACACATTAACTGCTTCTCATCTGACGCACCAAGCAGCCAGCGGACACTGACTCACTGTTTTCAGAATGACTCTATTCAAGCGGCATAGAGGGATTATAGGTTTCTTTCTGCCCTCGACACGGCTACCTCCATCCAAATAGGAAGTACTCCGACATGCACTCACACTCTGTAAATCTACCACCTTGTGTTTTTTCTTGGAAAAATAAAAAGGAATATATGATCTACCATAGGTGTTCATCAGGTTCTTTTTCAGTCAGCCACAGTATTTTTATTTAAAGAAATGTACAGAAATTGAAAAAGTTCCATCTGTGCAGAAAAGTAATGAGCCTCAAACTCTTCTTAAGCAAAACATACCTTCTGTAATGTCATCCCATCTTCAAAGGAGCATACGACTTGTACACAACTTTTCCCAGAGTTCAGCTTCAGCTTTCATTGAATATTTCAGGCTTTCAACAAATCTAAAGTAATAATGAATTCGGCATTCTAATACTTTAATACTATGATGCAATGATTAAATAGACTTTTTAAAAAATGATGAAGGCAGAGCGGTTGTTGCTTTAGTCTAATTGTGTAAATATTTGTTCCAGATTCAGCACCACAGGTCACACTGTGATGTATGGCCCCTGTCACCTAATCAGCTCCGGGAAACGAGCACACATGCACAGGCACACATTTACACACACAAACTGCTTGTTGTAATGTTTCAGCAAACTTTTTTTCGTGGGTTTATTGAAATCCGTACTGAGGAAATTTTTTTTTTTTTTTTTTGTCATACCTGTTTTTAAAAAAATGCAAACTTTCTAGATCATTTTGCTGGAGGATTTTTCTTGTTAATAAAGTTTCATTCTCTTTCAATTTCTATTTTTAAGAATGGCTTAACTTAGATTACCCTTCTGTGTCACGCACACACACACACACACACACACACACACACACACACAGACTCACACACACGCCGTACAAAATCCAGAATTGGTAGCTAATTATGGGGGAAATGACCCTTTACTCATTTGAAAGGTATCCAGACAAGCTCTTACAACACCTACTCAATTAGCTGCCATTTGTCCCCTTGAAATGAATGACTCGCTCTCTCCTCAGTCACCCAAAAAACGAACACTTAAGTCTTTGATCTGCTGTTGAGTTGGATCAGATCTTCCACAAGTGAAGTATTGAAACACTTAAAGGTCGAACACTCGCGCCGTGGGGAAAGAGCGTACATGTTATTTAAATGGCTTAGTTGAACAAACTCTACTATAAAAATAAAAAAAAAATGTTTAAACAGACTTAACTGTTGGATTTACGGTCTAAATTGGACGTGGAACGGTTTAAAGACTTAATGAGAATAGTTGAGTGGCAGTTTGTGAATCGGCTAGTTGCAATTTACTGAAATATGTTTGAGTGAAAATGCTTTACTTCATCACAGGTGCTCTACACTAGTCATTCATTAGCAAGATATGAAAACATTAAAACATTTTAAATTCAACAAAATTAAGTTACTGAATTGTCAACCAGGGATGCTTCTTCTCTGTCCAGGAGATTGTGGAGCAGCTCAGCTAATAAATTAACAAATTAATCGGTGGAAAAAATACATCCACATATTGAGTCAGCTGTAAAAGTTAGTTTAGATGTTATTGCAATTAAGAGTGCATGTAAACTAGTTAACAAATGATCAGAGGAGACGAAAAGGTTAGCTGAAAGTAATGAAATGATAAACCCTTTTAATAGATCACTTATTAAGATCACTTACAATTGTTAAGTAACACTTAACAATTGTAACACTTGAGCATTTTCTTCCACATTGGGTGACACTGAAGGGCACCTTATCATATTTTATCTACCATTGGGACATCCCTGCAGGGCACCTTTGCTGTGTTTTTTTCCAAACACAGGAGCACCAGGGGGGTGATTCACATATCCCTATAGGTAAATTAATGTATTTCATAGTCAGTGCTGAATCGGTTGATTGTGGAGAGATAAATATCCTATAAAAAGCTTGCCATGTATGTAGTCACAGAGTAGGATTTTTCATTAGGTTAATAACTCGTACTTTATAAGGTCAATGTGTCGAACTGCTGCTACCTGTCACTGTCTGACATTTACATGGTTGCAAGAATTATAACTGAGTATGTTGAAAAAGATGGTTCATTGCAGTGGTCTCCATGGTTCTTGCCTTTGTGACATGCATGTTTCTGGTGTGAGAGGGCGTTTGGGTCGGAGAGGACAGGTGACCAGCCTTCACCTCCCTTCCTCCTACCTCTGAAAAGAAAACAAGTCATAAACCAAAAGGAAAAAAAAACTTTCTCAGCTAAAGAATCCACTGGGTGAATGGAGAGAGGGAGGGGTAGATGGAGCGAGAGAGAGTCCATTAAAAAGAATGACGGCCGCAAAAAAAAAAAGAGAGGAAAAAATCCCCACGGCACCACACAATGCCATAGCTGGGGTTAAGTGCTAGGATTTCAGTCGATGGGGGATTTGGGGGTCCCTGCGTTTTTAAGCCTCTGTCCCCAAACCTCGCCTTCATCCCACCTCCCTCCCCAAGACACTCTCTCTTTCTTTCGCTCTCTCTCTCTCTCTCTCTCTCTCACTCACACACACACACACACATCTCTTCCAGATCTACCATCTCCACCCCTCCTTCCCCCCCCCCCCCAAGTCCCAGTCATCTGCCATAATCAGAACGATGATATACGGGCCCCATTAAAAGAGAGGGGCTGCTGACATGCAGGACAATAGCCCCTCACAGCGTGTCCAGGAAGCCTGCCCATCCAGGTGCACTCTCCCTTACAGCCAGAGGCCTGCCGCTCTCCCTCTTTCCCTCTCTCTCTCTGTCTCTCTTTCTACCTCTCTCCCCCTCTTTTTCTCCCCCTCCCTCCAATCCTCCAAACGCAGTGTGAGCCCATTGAGAGGGAAGGTAGAAACAGGAGAGGAGCAAATGGGGAGCGGAGGAGTTGAGTGGGGGGGAAAGAGAAAGAATAGGGTAGTGGCAGGGATGGAGGGGTGAGGAGAGTGAGGGGAGAGCTCAGGTGTGTTGAAAAGACAGGACATTTGAGCAGTTGGCGATGGAGGGGGGACGAGAATCAGTGAGCTTGAAACAATGGTGATAATAAAAGTCTCCCCTTTCACCCCGTGTGCCTCTCTGCTTCTCTCCCTCTTTCTCTTTTTGCTCACCGTCTCTGCCGCCTGACCTACCGCAGCGCATCACAGGTCACAGAAGGAGGCTGGAGCAGGAGGGGAAGAGGAAGGGTGGCAACGTGGGGGAGGAGTGCATCACTGCCCATCAGCACATCCTCGCTGACAGCCGTTGGCCTGTCCGTCAGCAGGTAATTTAGAGCAGAGGGGGGTCTGCGTGTATACACACACATACACACGTATCAGTGAGTGGGCCTGGCCACCTCCGTTGTTAAAAGTAGGTTTTATGTTAACTCTTCATCTTAATTCTTGCAGTATTCATTTTTTAAAAAGATCTGTTACTATTTTTTTCACTTTCTGTTTCGACTGTTTCATTTGTGTTAATCTGTTCTGTGAAAAGTTGCTATTGTTAGAGAGTAACAAAGTTTCCTATTTGTTACAGGCTTTTGTTAAACAACATTAGTAAACTTCAAATGGAAGTGGCTCCTTACTACACATAGCCAATACTGTTTACTTATCACATATGTGACTGAAAGAAAACTGACTTTTCGACACGTTGTGTTGTGCAACTCCTCACATCAGTTATGTATCTACTTTCACACAGTCCCCTCTGTGCACTGTAAATCCGACTAGTCTTTAGTGAACCATGGAGGCATACGGTCGCTCCTTTTCTCCCCTCAGTGGCTAGTGGTCCGGACACTGTCACCAATACCGAGGGCCACCACCAGACCCCAGAGAGCCTCCAGGGTTCACTGCACAAATCCCCCTCTGTGCCAACCACTCCATTAATACGCACCGACTATCTGCCCTCAGCTCTCTGTGTGGTCCTCCACCTCCGAGCTTCAACAAAGACAAAGAGGAAACGGTAAAGAGAGCTGACATCTCTGTCTGAGATGCTCTGCCTTTTTCTGCCTGGCACCAATCCTGTATCTATAGCAGAGACTCAAAGGTGCAGTTTAGATAAGAAATAGCTTCTTTCCTGGCTGGTTCTTTCTTCTGTGAATGAAGAGACTGAAGAATGAGGATGTAGCGCACACTCAGTTGATCCTGCCTTCTGCTGTCAAACCTCTGTGTCATCTGACTCTTTATGGTTTTTTTTGTCTTGTACTGGTATTAAACATCAAATGTAGCGTTGGCATGTGCTGATCTAGTGTCCCCGAGTCGCTTTTTCCGTCCTCTGACTCACAAACTCCGACAGATCTGAAGTCTGCATTGTTTTACTCTTAGATACATCTCAGTGTCTAGAGCTGTTTTCCAGGACATCCCTTCCATGTCCAATTTAAAGTTTGTCCCTCTTGTCTTTAGCCAAGCTGCACTCCCTCACTGTCTCCTTGCATCCAAGTCCTGAGAGGGAAATGAAAGCTGGTTGGGGAGATGCAGTCAGCAAGGTGGTAGGAATTTTAATGACTGGCTTTCTGCTGCCTTTTCCTCTCCCGCCGTTTTGGCACTCAAATAATGATCCGGCAGGCTTTGCCGTTTGGCACCCACTGGCTTTCCTCGCTTAAAAAGGTGGTGGACGGAATAAAGGGCAAGTCTACACCCCCCTGCCCACTCTGATTAAAGACAAAGTACATTTTAATTAAAGCCAAGGCAAAACAGCTTGAATAAATAGGTGGACCTTATTTTTTTCTTCCTTTATTTTTTTTTTTTTTTTTTTACTTTTTATGTGCGTTTTGGTATTGTTTCTTCTTTCTTTCAGTCTAGATAGTTCAAACAAACATTACTTGCAGCTTATGCATATCGACATGTGCATGTATGTAGACATGAAAAGGGGAGTCTTGATACACACGCACAGTCACAGACTCACATGAAATAAAGGTGACAGGCCATCAAACCCCTTGCGGCAGACATTACCCGGGTATAGTGAGCAGAGAGCATTCATCACAACCAATCAGAAGAGCCAGGAGAGTTTGTTATTGGAGCTCTGATTTTGGACCAGGGGTGCTCGTACACTCAGCGGTAGGTAAGGCTGACAGAGTCCTGGCTTTTGTGTGTTTCTCAGTGCAAGTGTGTGGCACACTCTGTTCCTATCAGACTTCTCTCCTTCTCTTGAAGCAGAACAGATCCTCTGGATAAGCTCACCCAGTGGCAGAGAATCCCCCCCGTGTCCCCCACCATACATACACACATGCACATTTATTCCTATATTTCACCCCTCCCCTCCTCCCGTCCCACCATCTCTCCTGTCTTGATCTAATGCTCAGCACATAATGGAACAAAGACAAGTGTGATTTTCCTCTTTTTCTCTGATTGCACCTTTTCAGTTTGTATACTGTGGATGAAGGTCCAGAGTTTCCTAGTGCAGGCAGGCAGCCAGGCCTGACAGAGCAGGGCTGAGCTGCCGGGAGCAGACAGCAGCCGATTGTGAATGTGAGGAAACAGATCAGTCTGCCTGGCTACGAGTGCCACCGTATTTTGCCATGTGAGTGATGACTGGTGCCGCCGCGTAGACACCCGTCTCTAAAGATGTGTGTTTGTATGTGTCTGTGTGTGGACATAGCCATGTGGGCACGCACACACGTGAATTTGCAACATACAGTTAAATACATTTTCTTTTCAGTTTGCTTTGATTTGTCTGCATTTGATTCAGTATTTTCCATCAGAGCTTCCAGAAAAAAAAACATGTCTGCATAATTAGGGTCTAAGTCATCTGCTGTATATTCCAGAGATATTGAATGATAAACCTCAGTTAATCCTTCTTTCCAAAATGGACTTAAAGCATTCTGCAAACAAAGTCTTCCCTTCCTCTCCCATCCCACGAACACTGGCAGAGT
Organism: Centropyge bicolor; assembly: GCA_037975185.1. Classification (NCBI taxonomy): domain Eukaryota; kingdom Metazoa; phylum Chordata; class Actinopteri; family Pomacanthidae; genus Centropyge; species Centropyge bicolor. The sequence goes on along the minus strand of JBBMOC010000011.1, from coordinate 6,591,365 downwards.
CTGGCTCCCAGTGGCAGTCAGCATAACAAAATCATTTTTCTTATTATACTTTTCTGTGTGGCAACAATGGACACAGTAGTTTGTTTTCCAAGATGCAGTAGGATGAAAATGTTGTTGTTGGGCTTTGGGTTTGATTATAAAATCACTGCACAACATTAAGACAACAGCCAGATTTCCGACAATCCGGAGTTGTTGTTGTAGGCAACCAGAACCCAGAAATCCATTTATTTTTAAGTACCACAAAGACGTCAGCTGGTGTTAACCGTGGTCATTTCATTTCCTCCTGGCTGGCACTGGATAAGTGACGGTAGTTGAACTCTTAAATGATGTCACACATGAGGACGACGCTAACAACCAGTTATTGTAAATCAGTTACTGAAATAACAACATGGTCATGTGGCGGCTGATGGTGTGAACACTGTGGAGCACATGATAGAATGATAAAACTCAGTTTTACATCGCAATAACCTTTAGTTAAGTAGAACCTCATATGGCAGTGGAGACCAGATGGTAACAGTGACCATTAAATTTCAAAATAAAGCCATGTTATTGTGGAGGGATTCTGGAAATTTAGTTATGATTTTTGTTTACTTGCATGTAGTAATTCCCCGTAGTTAAAGTTTAGAGTTACACGAGCAAACAAACACACACACACACACACATACATATATATACACACATACACACACAGGCTATCCTGCAGGACTAGGAAAGTTGAGAGGTGCCACCATGACCCCCGGCCTACAGGTGTTGGTAAACTCACTCTTCCACACACTGAAGTCCCAGCAGCTGACAGGCTATAAGTGTCCCACAGTAGCCTTGTTCCAACTGACAACTTCAAAGGTTACACTGCATGGGTCACAACAAAACATTATTTTCAGCGTATGTGTGACGTGATAGTGGGGTGGGGGGGAAAACCCCCAAAATAGAGTGGCAAGTTGTCCAGTTTTACCACATGGCAAATGTCACCGTGTGACATATATGGGCTTATGAAAATGGCAAGCGAGGACAAGGCAGATCGCAAATCCAATCGTCTGTCACACTTTATTAGCACAAGCAGAAAGACTGAATCTTTCCCATCTTACTGACGCATTTGGTCCACAGATGAGCTCCGTTGTAAAACAAGCCATTGGATGTTAACAGAAACCACACTGCCGAATAAAACCCTTCCAATGATGAGCAATCAGCATTAGTGTGCGGCCTAACATTTGCACGCTGCTGTCCCGCTGAGCGACTGTCACCGTGAACTCCTCCCTAACCTCATCTCAACAAACCACTTAAAATTCATGTCGGACCTACAGGCGCTGCACTTTGACATGCAGGTTTTTTTTTTCTAGAAATGAGAAGAGAAGGCCCAAGTGGTAACAATTTGAAGTCAATAAACTCTTCTCCTCTAAAATGCCCGGGCTTCAAAAGAGTAGTGTGGGTGTTCTGGTTCTGCACGGCGGTAATGGAATTGTTAAGCATGCTCAGGGATTTGGCAGCCGGCTCCCTTTGGAACAGAGCAGGAGTGGAGGATGACAACCTGTTAAAATCCAGTGTTTGTTTCTCTCTCTCATGATTAGGTGGAGAAAGGAACGCACACAAACACCAGCATGAACATGTGAAGCACGGCCTATATGATATAGGTCCTGTTTGGTGCGTATAGTAAATTCAAACAGTTTCTTCCTTGACTCACATGCAGGCGTTGTATAAATACATACACTCTCCACAAATGGAGACTTAAAGCTCTTCTGTTTAATTTTGGCATACATCCAGATCCTGTAACCTCACTGGTGGTGTGTTCTGTGTTCTCCAAGCACAAATATGCACTCTCCTAAAGGAGGTTCAATGAGTGGAGAGACGGAGGCTGAGTCTATTGTGCAACATGTGTTTGTGCGTCTGACACAGGAGGGCAGTCTTTCAAAGCTTCCCTTCATCTGTGGAGGAGACCAGCTCACTGTTCAGCTGCACCGTACTCTCAGGTCTCAGCCTCTGCAGTTCTAAATGTTGTCGATGTCAAGTGTTAAGTTTGCTTGCTGGATCTTGCTTTGGTCCCTTCAAATGGAGAGAGAAAAAGCATCTCTACTTCAACCTCACCTTAGACTGAGTTTGGCATCTCTTGCCATTAAATTTTCAACTTTTGCTCAAGTGCAACATAGTCACTTCCATCCTCAGCCTTCTCCTTTCACCACCACCACACACCTGTCCACACACGAATCACCTGTCCCTACGTCACCCTTTTTGGCCCTGACAGCTCCTGCTTGAGCCCACGTAAGTGAAATGGGTCCAGAGTCAATATTTATCCAGGTTGCGCTTGAAGCTATCTGCCATTTCAGCGCTCACTGTGCCCCTTCAACAAACAACATGCAGCTCTGATGCACATTGAAATTCCTCTGCATGTGTTTCTTCCCCCTCTTTTTTGCAGTGAGCAGATTAATTGCGCAGCTCATGCAGCCTGTTTCTGTGAATCTGTGCATTGTAAAGAAATTCTTCATTAACTCCATCCAACCAACCCCAGGTTTATGTGCTGGGGTGGAGGAGATTTCAGGGTTGTCCTACAGAGGAAGTGGCGGCAAACCCCGGGAAGCGCTGTTGTTTTTGATGTGTTGCCGAAGTCCTACCCAGCCCCCACCTCCACCTCCACCCACCATCAAACCCCCTCACACACACACACACACACACATCCCTGGAGCTCCTATTAATCATCCTGTCAGTCCAGCAACAAACACATATACTTTGTCGCCACAGACACACCACCAGCACTCATATACTACACTGTGCAACAAAGCAAACAAATAAATAATGTAGCCAGTCACGGCCAGGCTACAGGAGTCCGAGGAGAGAATGAGAAATTAATCTCTATGGAAATGGAAGTGGTGCGGGAGAGCTGCCGAGTTTGTTTGCTACTTGCACTGTTTGTGTTTTGGTCGTTGAAACCTTTATTGGTCTTTGTTGGGTTGTAGAGTGTTTGGTGTTTTATGGTTTGCTTCCTATGTGATGTCAGGCTTATAGTGTAAGTGTGTAGCTTGGCCTATGTTATTTTTTCCCTCGTGCTGGGAAGTCACCCGCTCCTGTGGGGAAAAGAGGCTAACTTGAAAATGTTTGCCACTGAGTACAATCCACCACAGTGCCGGATTGGCGCAAGTGTGTGTGCGCACGTAAAGAAGTGTGGGTGTGTTTCAGGTTGAGTTTTAGTCATTTTTGTGATTTGCTGAAATCCCTTACAGTGCCCCTTGGACTGAGGATCTGCGGACCTTGGCTGTGGAAACAAATTACTGAAAAGCAGATCCATGTAGCCTGAGAATGTCAACAAAACTTGTGGATTTGGGTAAGAGATGAGAACTCCTCTCCAATGAACAGCTTCTTTTCCAGAATATATTTGAGAGAGACACACTCGTGAATATTTATTCTATTCATACAGACTGAAAGTGCGTCATGGCCAGTATGTCCACACTGCACGTGTTTCAGCATTGATTTTGCTTCAAGACTGGGCGGAGAAAATGCTCCAATACTGAGCCTTTCCCATCCCTCCTGCTAAGCACTTTCACCACTATGAGTATGTGTGTGTTGTGTTGTGGGGCCCCACTATAGCCGACTGCAGTGACGTCACTCCCCACATACAGTATTATAATACAGCAGGGCTGGAGCAGTGGTCGCATGCACACCGTGGGATCTGGAGCTGTTTGAAAATCTAGCTAGACATCCTCCATGTTGCTGAAAAGGATTTTTTATTTTCATTGGATTCAAAGCTGTGAATCCCTTTTAGCCATTTGGCTGAAAGTTTTACACATTTTATATTTGTTGGGTTTATGGATTTATTTATTTTTTACATGTGGCTTTCAATTACTGTTTACAGATTTTGAACAGTCACTTTCAATCAATGTTTAATGCTGTGATATACAGTTGTTCACCTCATCATAATAAACACACCTGGCCTTTACAGCTATTGCACATGGATATATATTACTATTAATATAGTAACATAACAACCTCCATTTGCCCATTGCACCTTGTAACTACACATTTCTTTAAGCCTCACTGTGCCATCAAAGCCCAGTAGCAGTGAAAGAAGGGTCACTAAAGCAGGTATGAGAACAAAATCCCAGGTCAGATCTCGACTGGAGGTGAGAACACACATCTCAGGTTGGAAACCTTCAAGGGGGTTTGTTTCAAAGATGAGAAGCAGAAATCCCAGAAGCTGGTGTGCTTCAAAGGGCAGCTGAGGGGTGGCAGGCGGCTCTCTGGAGTCCTAACCCACCGCCATGCCAGCCTGGTGTGAAATGGACACTTGTGGGCTCGGCCTGTTCTATCTGTCCACAGTTGTTAATGATAACATGCGCTGGCCTCGGAACTTCATGCTGCCCACATGAGCCTCTTGTCGCCTGCCAAGTTGTGTGTATGTTCTTGGTGCTAATACTCCTGCACCCGTGTTTGGTACCTACTGGACTCATTCTACATAACAGCTCTCCCCGAGTTTAGCAAAGGGAAATGGCTGATGACAGCAGCCTTTATTTCTGTAATGTTCATAGATTTACCCAGTAGCCTTTCACGTTGGCTTACCTTTTTTTCCCCCATTATTCAATTTGTGTGTTTTACCCAAAATTTAACACGAGACCTGTGAAGCCTCATTCTGGCTTGTTCGGCATTAAACCTGGCCACAATTTCTGAGTGAATAAAATGTGTTTTAATTCAAAACTGAAGCAGGGATTCCAATATATTTTCCCCAAAAGATTATGGTTTTCTTTAGTTTAATAAATTCTAAGTGAATTATGGTCAGGAATCTTGACTGGTGAAAAATGATTCCTGAAACTAGTTTGTCTCCTTTTCAGTTGAGAATATTTTATCTAAATTATAGAATTGATTCGACGTAATTTCACTTCACTTTTATCTTTTAAAATTAAAATAAATACCCTATTAAAATGCTTCAATTTTACCATTATTTTGCCTTCATTTACAATCACTTTGTTTTCACTGAGGTGACTTATTAATAAAACTGTAACAAACAGGCCCAGAGGCCTTTTGGCCTGCACCGCAAAATACCTATAATTCCTGTAAATACTCCGTGTAAATCTATTCTCTCCACTCGGCCTCTGTAAAGCCTTTATTGTTGCAGTAGGCTTTCTCCTATATGTCAGTGAACTTGCATAAAGTGTGAGCTTTTTGGGCTGACTTGTAAAATATGACAGGCTGTTTTCCCCCCGCCTCCGAACTAACAGATTAACATTGTGATTCTCAGTGTCCCCGCAGACAGCTTGATTGATTACATCATATTAAGGTCATTTCTACATCGGGGTAATTTTCCCTGCAGCCTCGCGGCCATGTTTTAATGTGCATTTGTTTGGCTGGGTGTGTCGGCTCCTCTGATCTGCGGGGAAATGGATGGCGACATTAACGAGCGATTAATTAAAAGCAACAACAGTGATGATGATGGAGGCGGTTTTTGGAGGAGCAGCTAATGCCTGAGTCAGACTGTGCATGCTCCCTGTTTAAGTTTCGCAAATTGATCATCAGTTTGTGGTCCTTTTTTTTTTTTTTTTTGGCTTGGACCGAACACTGTTTGTTGAATAATAATTCGTTTTCCTCGAAATTCGCTCACATGATGATGATGATGTTTGAAAACAGTTTGCATGTATCATAAGAAAATATAGTCTCGGATACCCTGTAATTTTCACTGCTGCTATTAAATATGAGTCTCATTTTCATGCAGAATTAGCCAACACTTGTCACCGAGAATAAATCAGGCAGAATCATGAACAATTTTTCCGGTGTTGTTTTTTTAGATTAATAAGAAAACCGAAATTGATGAAATGCATTTATTGGTTTGCATTTGTTTATTTGGCCGGATCGATAGCGGGCAGTGGGTCAGCGGTGTTTTAACTGAGTTGACAGCGAAATGCATGTTTCAGACACCACATAACTGACATACAATCAAACAACGAAATAACAGCATTTAACCCTTTATATATTGCATTAGGTTTGACATGCTGGATGAAAATTAATGTGTAAGATTCACCAGAAATGCGGGTAATTGTGTTGCCATAATATTTTAATCAAATATCCAGATTTATTATTTTGCAAAAAAAAATGTTGCGCTTCGTAAATTCGATTAATTTTAAAACCAATCCTGATCAACCTCACTCCACACACACACACGTTTGACACATGTGCTTTATTGCAGCTGTCCAGATGTGCCGCCTGTCAGGAGCTGTGCAGCAGTGCAGGCCTCCTGCTGTGTGTCTGTGTGTCGCCTACAGTCCTGCTGCCCTCTCACCTCTTCATATTCCCTCCATCAGTAGCTACGGCCTCTGACAGCATGTTAACAACGCTGCAAAAGGCCCCAAAGAAACGTCTTGGATTAGCGGTCAGATTTCCCATTTCCCATAGACGCACAAGGTCCTGAACCCAATTAATGGCTAATAATTACCAAGGCAGCCTCACTATGAGCGCTTCTGGGGACTTCATTAGAGGAGGGGGGAGGCAGGGCAGGGGAGGGGGGCGCTGTGGAGAGCCACTCCACACTCATATTGATCAGTTGCTGGAATCTTGGGGAATTTGTATTTATCGATCCCTGAAAACAAAACAGTGTCGGTGGAGGTGATTGGTGTTGTGTTCATCGTTCCTCTCTTGTCTGGGAGTGTGTCTCATCGTCCCCTCCTCGTGCGACCTGCCACACACAGGCCTACCTGCACGCACGTCCCCGCACCGTGTTCACGCTCCCTTTACACCCACTGCGGCAGAGTTACAGTTCGCAAATTGACGACGCTCACAAAGGGCCCCGCTGCGGCTGTTTAATGTCCCCTCGGCCCCTCACTCATCCGCAGGCCCGACCTCTCCGTTTCACATATCTAATGTGCGCTGATGTTATCTGCGCGTAACGTCTAATCCACAGAGCCGGAGCCTTTTCCACCGTGGATAAAGCTTGGGTTTCAGCGGCCTGTGTGTGAGTGTGAGTGTGAGTGGGTGGGAGGTGTGTACAGTCACCGCAGTCTGACCACACCAGTCCACAGCGTTAGAAACTTCTGTGTGCCCCCCTCCCAGCACACACACGCATACACACACCTATCAGAGTGGTCTAATGACTGACGATGATGTTGACAGTTAGCAAGATTATGTTTATTTGTGTCAGGCTTTCAGATGAATCCTTTTGCGCCATTACATTTTTTTAAATAAATACACTCATGTTACCTGTATTATAATCTATTAACTGATGGAAATGAACTCGTAACATCCTCTTAATTGAATCATTCTCTGAAGGAACTATTTTCCACCTTTAGAGTGATGCTTTAGTTTCTTTTTGGTTGTAAATACAGGGTAAAAATATGCAGAAAAAATATTCACACCACATTATTTTTTCTTAGGCCTGCTGTCACTTCAGGTGATGTGAAGTCATCGCAAAACGTGCCCTCTAAAACCCTCGTTGTGGAAGCCCACGCGCGCAGAAACAGGCCTCAGCGCGCGCGAGGGCCCTTATGTGATATAGGAGCCGCGGAGACTGCTTGACATGCAAACAAAGCCGTGCACACAAGTGTATATATGCAGATAAGACGTAAAGAAAGAAGGCAGGATACTGACATAATTACAAAAGGCCTCGTTCTGCGCGTTTTATTTCACTGGACCGCGCTGTTTTTGTTTGTTGTCGCTTAGGCTGATTAGGAATCTGCCTCTCTTCAGTCTAATTAGCCGGGTTAATAAACCTCAGAGGGGTCCGGTCCTCGGTCTGAGCAGGAGTCCTCCTCGCTCTCTTCTGGGGTCCGGAGCCAGCGGTGCTGCCTTCACGCGCTGCCTCCAGCCGCGGGACAGAAAGCAGGAAAAAAAAATTTAAGAGACACATTTCTATCCAAAAAACCCCCCTCGAGCTGCTTTTCCACAACCCAGTTAAAGGTGTAAATGACGCAGAAAAGTATCCCCCAGTGTCGGAGAGCAACACTTTGCCCAGTTAATTGCTCCTTTTAAAAAAGGTATTGCACCATGTGAAATCATTTGACTAAACGTGATGTGCAGGAAATATTCAGAGGCCTGGTCTGAACTGTTTCGACTGGTTGATGGAAATAATTTACACAAACTGGGGAAACTTCTGCTGAATGTCTTTTTTTTTCTTCCTCTGACCGGAGCTGAAGGACGCGGTATCGATAAAGCCGATCGATTAAGACAATGGATTATCGATAGCTAGTCGCCACGCTGCCTTCAGACACCGAGGAATAAACAAAACCTTTGTACACCGTTATTCACATCATTTATTATTTGCTTATCGACCTGCTTCTCTCTTTGTGCCACCATTACCCCGGCGCTGCCTGCAAGGCCGCGAAGTAGGCGTCTTGGAAATGTATTAATTTCTATTTTGTGGTTGAATTAAATTTTGTTTTTAACACATGGTTGCAAATAAAATATAACAGGTCTTGTAATATTGCTCCTGACACTCCCTATAGATATGAAATTACATGCACTCTGCAGAGCCAATAAAATGAACCTGCCTCAATGCCAAGACAAACTCCCTAATATACAGATAATGTATTCTAATTAGACCTGCTGCTGATTGTTATTGATTAATGATTCATTTGACCTCGACTCATGGGGAAAACATCCCACGGCAATTTCTGTCCAATATAGGCCGGAGACGTGTTTGATGAACCCGAGCCTTTATTCAAATCAATGTTTGTTTCATGTGCATCATAATGAGCAACAAGCTGCGGTCCCACCATGTCATGCACCCGCACTTATTTGCAGAGGTTTGGTGCAAAAAGCAAAAAAAAATGCCTAGAAATAAAAATAATAGCAATTATATTCATTGCAATAATAATAATTGTTGCTGCATGGATTTGCAAGGATCCCAGTGGTTAATGCGTAGAGGGCTGATCCCCGCCGCCCTCCCAGCAGACTGCAGTTGCTCCATCACCACCGCTCCTTAATAGGCTCCAACATAGAGCTGCCTTTATTCAGCCAAAATAGACGGAAACCATTCCCATATGACATGTAGGCTAAAGGCCCGGCCAGCACATGAATGTGACGAGCAGCCTACCGCCATCACTCAAACTCCACTTTATTGGTGCTATTTTTTAAAATATAAATAATAAAATATCATTTAGAAAAATAGAAATGAATTCTATCAAATTGTTTATTTTATGAAAGTTAATATTTAATGTTTCACTCAATAATTTACAACATTAATTTATCAACACATAATAATAATAATAATAATAATAATAATAATAATAATAATAATAATAAACCATATAAATAAATTTTAATGGTCATGAAAAATATATTACAAATTTGAAATCATGCAAAATAATTGCAATAAGAGTAATAAAGTATGTAATGAAATATTGCTCCTTTGCTTCATAAAAATACAGGAAATAAATAAATAACACTGCGGAATTATGCATTTGAATAAAAACATTTTTGATAAATAAAATTTAAATTACCTTGTGTTCCTTCAGGCAGCATCAGACTGCTGGATGCACGAACTGAGCCGGTTTCCTCCTGCCTGCAGTAAACAAACAAACAGGTGCAAAGAGAGAAAAAAAGAAAGAAAGTCATACTTATAAAGTCTGCATGGTGTCCACCTCCGCTCAGGTGATCTGCACCCAGCTCAACAGCCGACACAGGCACTTCTCCAAGAAATAACCGCTGCAAATACGACTGTTATAAATGTGAACACATTGGAGGAAAGAGGGGGAGAACAAAAAAAAGAAAAGCCTGGGTTTGTCCCCGGTTCGTCTGCTGGAGCTGGTGGGGGCTCCATGCATGCGTCAAACTGCTGCTGGCCGCTGCTGCCTGTCCTGAGGACAACATGCTCTGCACACACACACACTCACACACACGCAAATCATAGCCTGTAAAGTGCAATGGAGCCGTGCACCTATTTACGCCAACACGTGCATTAATGAAGTTAAAAATAACCTCTGCAATTGGAGCACTTTTTGGCACAACATCAGCTCAAATAAGTTTCTCTGATCTGTAAATTCAGAAAGAAAAATATTTTGTTAATGACACAAATATATATGTGACGTGGAAAATTACAAAATAAAACAATCTAGTAATAATAATATTTTCAGTTATTATAACAGGAACTTGACCTCGCCATACCTCAGTGTGTCCACCGGCGGCTGCAGAAAACCAAGTTGTCGCTGTTAAAGGGGTAAAAATGTAAGAAGGTGCTGGCAGGAGCTGAATGGGGTGGGTGGGGGTGTCGGGGGTGAGGAGGAGGAGGAGGAGAGGGGGGTGCGCG